>JAOEHX010057824.1:0-22140 GCA_025448015.1 Bolborhynchus lineola
CTCCCCTCAAGAACACTAATCTCCCAACTCAGCTTTTCCTTAACAACTACACAAACCCTTGCTTTTTGTCTTAGGGCTTCTGCCAGCTTATCTGCTCCACATCTGCTGAGACCAACGCTGATTCAGCGGCAGACAAAACCACGCTGTCTCTGCTGCATGACCGGGCTGCCAGGGGGGCGTGCCTGGAAAAGCCTTTTTTTTTTGCTTCAAAGCTGTGCCTGAAACTACTGCTCCCATTGGGCCAGATCCTGCACAGCCACACACCTACACCAGTGCTGCGCAGCAAAATTCCCACCAGCGTTATCTGGAGGGGAAAGGGAAGTGGCTTTTCAAGACCAAGTGATCATGATCTTGTCTGCAAACCGAAAGGAGCTTTGAAATAACACTTTAAATACTGTCAAGTTAGTTGCACAGGATCAGATCTCATAAATACTTAAGGCTTGAAACACTGGGTGTACAAAAGCATGCAGCACAGTAATCCATTGACTGACGACGCATTCAAACTTTCTCTCAGTCTCAAAACCATGCAGCACTTATGACTAACAGTGTGTCAGAAAAATGGTGGTGACTTTACTTAAAGCTGAGCCAAATTTGGAAGTTCCTACATGCTAGCTTAGGTCTAGTGAATCATTCCTTTGAGAAAGTGAAAATTATTTCCTTTCTCTTTTAATGGCACCTTTGATCTTGTAGCCGGTCCTGCAGAGCAGCATTTGTTCCTCTAAAAGACTGAAAAACCCTGTGCTGGAACCCAACATCACAACAAAGCCTGTCTTTTCATGCGGGTTGCTCCAGGCACAGAGCTCAATAATTTTCTTCCACCCCTCCAAATTTCAGTTTCCAACATCCTCACTACATAAGGAAGTTAGTTTTGTTTCACAGCAAGAGCAATAAAGTTGTTCTCAGAATCATCTAGGTTGAAAAAGACCTTCAAGATCATCAAGTCCAACCACTAACCCAGGACTGCTAAGTCCACCACTAAAACATGTCACTGAGGGCCTCATCCTCATGGTTTTTCAACACTTCCAAGGTGGTTCCACCACTTCCCTGGGCAACCTGTTCCAATGCCTGACTGCATGTTCTTACATAGGTAAGAACTATTAAACTGCCATTAAACTGCCCCTATTAAACTGCCAGCACATTAACACTGTAAGCATCTCAGATTACTGCTGACAGTGCTTGAGTACTCAATAAGCTGTAGGAGAGTCCTCACCATGGAAAGTGCGGTAGCTGAAGAGGATCCAGACTTTGCAGAGCTTACAAGGGTGCTTGTGGGTACCAGTGACAGGCATGGGACTAAATCCAGGTCTGCCAACATCCTCTCTAGGACTAGTAGATCATTCTGACCCATGCTGCTAATTTCAACCCAATTTTCTTCTTCTAAAGAAGCAATTTTGACATCATCAAAAATTTCTTAAGCAATCATGGACACCAAACTTAGTCATCCACCAGCAGCATGGGTAAAATAATGAAGGAACACAATTTCCTACTTAACTTGACAATTGTTAATAATAAAAGCATTTCAGTGTTTAAGCATTATGAAATGCACCAATAGCATTTCTTGGTTTGTCTCTTGAAAGTAAAGACTATGGCTCAGAAATTAATTTAAATATAGTAATAGATTGCCTTGTCGGAAAAAACAACCCAACTGTAGCAATTACAATTCTTGGCAAACAGAATGACTTCAAAATTACAGGGACTGGAGTTTAGTTAAAGTCTTTTTTCTTTCATGAAAGCGACCTCTTACAAAGTAATTTTCTAGATTTATGTAAATTCTAACTTTATATTTTTTAAAAAAAATGTTTACTGAAATATTACAAGCAATTTTGGCATTGGAAAACTTGTTCCAGACAGATAAAACTCCTTATACCATCTGTTTTTGAGCAAGTACTAGCTGTACCCATTATAGGAGGATTGCTAGCAGAATGAAAGACATTCAGAACCCATTTCATCTCTTATTTGGAATTTCTTTACTCTTAAAGTCTGACTTTATACAGATATAATGCAAAAATTTGAAAAAATTACATGGAACCACTATCACATGAAGAAAGGCACAATGGGACACACTGAAAATTTTGATGGAAGCAATAGCTAAGTTACATGGAACAACACTAAAAAACTACCCTCTGCGCATCTGACATGTTTTATTCAAACTGCTTGAAAGGGAGAGAGCAAGACAGCACATGCAAAATACTGTTGATGAGGGGTAGACAAGAGAAAGAAAACGTAGCCCTCTCCTCTTATTTTCTGGCCCAGTCTGAGCCTATCTGGAGCTTAAGAATAAATTGGTTTTAGCGGGAAGATATTAACAGAAAATAAACATCATATTGACATCCTGTCTTCTGAATTGATTCCACTGAAAGGATTGTCTTTTACAATGATGACACCATGTGCTTCAGCTTTTTCCATTCATGGCTCCTACCTGATAGACCAAGATTTGGTATTTTACTTGAGTCGCTGGAGACTCAGACTTGGCTTTAGGAATGTGTGGTTTTCATATTGGATACGTTGGGGCTTTTGGTGATGACCACTTAAAATCTGTTCACCCAAGACAAGTTATGTGAGTTTAGAATAAGGCATACTGACAGAAGTTAACATTCATTCTATGCATGAGATTCGAAAGCTTTATTTATAAAGCCAAACAATTATAAAGCATCTAGGCAATCAACACCAGGCCTCACATATACTCACTTTTGAACTCATGCCCATTTCACATACCTGTTTTTAGAGTTCTACTGGAGCAACCTTGTAATTCCTGAAAATTGTACCAACTGTACATTACTGCCAAAGATAAACCAATACAATAAACCATTGATCTGCTTGCTCTGTCACAGTACCACCTTTGTTTCTAAAAAGAAAGCAACTTTAATATAATATGTATGCTTTTCTTCAAATTTAATACCATTTTGTATTGAGGAAGTTCATTTTAAGGGAAACAGGATGTCTGCATTCTTGAGAATATAAAAAACATTCTGAAAGCAACTGTAAGGGCTGAAATCTGCAAAATGTCAAGATTTTTTGCAATAAGCACAGAAGTACTAAAGCTTCCATATTTTAAGATCCTTTTGAATGACAGAGATGCTCCTTCAGTCTTACCTCAAAAAGTTGTTTTCCTAAATTAAAAAAATAGAGTACTTTGCAGAAGGAAAACAATGAATTAAGCCCTGTAGATAGCAAATGCTTCCTCAGTGGCATCTCCACAGATACAAAGCAAATGAAGACCTTCATGCCTGGTGAGTTGCACACCCATTACTTCCCAAACATTTTCAGGCCCCAGAGTTTTGCGTTAGCACATGCTTCCTCAGCATCACAAGAAACAAGACTAAGGAGTTTCTTCTTCTTTCACATGGTGCCCACATAGCCTGGGAGCATGCACATGCTAGGCATGGAAGAAGCATCCATTTTGCTCTCGCTCTCACGGCCACTGTTTGATTAAGTGATGTCAATGAGTGATAAACCTTTCCCTTCCAAACTCTTAATGCTTACAAAAGTGGAATTTACATCAGGTAGGTGAGCTATCTCCTCACCAGTTCAATTACATGGACTGTCTCCGTCCATTGAAGCAATCATTCTTCCAATATTGCAACAGTTGTTTCTGTGGACATTTATTTTTTGAACCATCATTAAAGGATAACAAAGAAACACAGACTGAGCTCATACTGGACATTTTAGTGATATATTTGGTGCACTAGCCTGAAAGTCATCCTTCCTTAAAAGGCAGTCCTCCAGAATAACTTTCAAGTTATGAAGTTAAATTCCTTATAGAACTAGAAAAACCAAGACTTCTACTGTTACGTTTCCAAAGAGAGTTATTTTCAGATCAGGAACAGCACCAGCCCAGTACACTGAAATACCTACTCCATAAACTGGAATTACTTCAGTTTCCAAATACTTTATGGCACCTCACCCACTGAGCAGCATCCGTAGTGCTTCCAAGTTAGTAACACCTACAGAAAAGGACATTGTTTTTTATTTAAAGCAAATGACAAAGTGTATCTAGAGTTATTCAGGCACATTGATTAATGTAGTTTTAAAGTAAATTATGTGAAATGTAATTTCAAAAAACTCCATCCATCCACAGGCCCTATATTAGAACTGCTTTCTCTAGTAAAGAAAATCCTCTTGGAAATTGCTGATCACAGAGAAACAGATGGTTAAAAGTATTTTTTTGTAAACACAATTATTCTTATGTCAATAGTAAAATGTAGTGCACAGAAGAATTGTCAAGTAGAATGTGGGATAGCACAGCCTCCCTGAGGTGGGTACAGCAGCTCAGGCCTTTCACATAAGGCATGAGACAGACCATACTGGTGGTAGCTACCCAGAAGCAAGAGGTCTGGAGCTGCTTTTGCAAGATGTGCATGAAGAGAAAGGGAGAGCCTACATCAAAAACATCAAGGCACTTACATTCCAACAGCAGAATAAACTGTGACACTAACGTTTTTCAATCCATCTGCATTCAAAAAAAGAAAGTGGGATGACAAAAGCAAAGCTGGACTTCAGCTGAAAACTCACTTTGTCGAGGTAAGACAACTCAGTTCAGTGTCTGGAAGCATCCAACAATAGGGCACAGCAACCACCAGACATGCCTGATTATTTCTGCAATCACACGGAGCGTTTCCATGGAAAAGCTGCAGCCGCCTAGGTTTGACATTCAGTGTCTGACAGCTGAGCCAGCCAAGCTCAGAGATGCAAGGCTCAAAGAGAGATTGTAGACAGCTTTTTGGATGTGGGTCTGAGCAATGTAAGCATAAATCCAGCTCTGAGGGAAAGCCTAACCCCAGGGGCTCCGCCTTGTGCTCTGTATTTACCAGTTAAGATCCCAATGAAAGCAGAACAGACATCAGAGCAGCACATGGGTCGGAATAGTGGCCACAGGGCTTTCCTTTCTCTTTAGGTTTTACTAAGGAGTTTATGAGAAGTCTGGATGGTAACTGCAGGGCTGCTGCTGGGTTGGACAACTCCTGACAGAACTTCCAAACAAAAGAGAGAAATGGTGTCTCTGGATGAAGAATAGCCTGCACATTCCCTTCTCTACAGCATAACCTTCAATGAAAACCATGAAAAGTAAGAGGGTAAGAAAATGTAAGGAATCCAGGTAACCACAAAACAATTAAATTTATTCAGTGTGCTGGTCTCCTCCATGCAGATACAGGAAACTATTGTACTTCATCAGCTAAACTTGGGAAGAAAAAAAAGTTGTTGTGTAACTCCCAAATTTAAATTCATGCTTCATAGAAGTAATCTGAGGTACAGCAGGAGTGGTGGTATTTGAGCTATATTAAATATTACATCAGCATCCTTGTGCTTTAGCCTGTTGCAGGTGGTTAACTTATTAGTGGCAAAGAACACAGAAAAAAATCTTAAAATCCATTTAGCAGACCCACTTATATAATACACACTGATTTGGTCTAAATTCCTCTTCCAACTCAACAGTCACTGATTTCTAAGATCTAGAAACAGCTCTCAGATCCAATACAAACACTTTTCTGAGCAGTCTGTAACAGTATTCTGACCAAACAACAGATTAGTTTTACAAAACACCTTGCCTTTTTCTACCCCAAAGCTGCTTCAGCAGGCTGACGTATCAGCCAGCAGTAAGCTGTCTAAAGAAACCAGGCTCAGGTATTTGAGCAGGCAATTGTGGAGCATGTTTCATCCATGCCCACAGCTGACAGCTCCACTGCCAAGCAGAAGGAAAAGTAGAATTGTAGGATTTACCGGTAGCTGCCGAAACCACAGCGCAAAAGCTACAACTTTCACCTACCGCCCATGTGAACTCACCCAAGTGAGTTAGCTTATTTACAACCCAAATTTATAGTACCACTTAGGCCAACAGAAATCATATGTTCCACTAGAGTCACTCAATATATTCCTGTATTTATTTTGTATATATTTCAGTGGCCTGAAGTTCTTTCTGCAGTTTATCTCCTTCCACAAGGATGAGCAACCAGTTTCACAGCTGAAGGAAAAATAAGGTCTTGGCAAAGACTATTCACAACAGTCTGATGAGTGCCAGGGGTCTTGGTGACAGTTGGGGAGTCCAGGTGGACTCATGACAGATACATGACATTAGAGGCATAGAGCACAAAACTACAGGTTGTCTCTTTTTCAGACTATTTTCAAAATAAGTGATAGGCCCAGTATAGCTTATTATTGTACAGCATTTCATTTGCAGTAAGAATATCATGGAGGACTGTATTATCATTGTCATCATACAGTACAGCAAAGAGAGAACCATACCTTTGAAGAATGTCATTCTTTTGCTAAAAGGAGAAGGATATTAGCTTACGGGTCCCTCCAGTACCTTCAAAGATCTAGATTTCTCGTAGTTTGTCTTTAAATTGCAGAAGTACTTACAACACATAAGGATAAGGGCAAAAAAACCCCATCAGCATACATCAAGAGATACCTACAGACTCCTCTACATTCTAAGAAATGAGTAATGACTGACACATATATGTACAAAGTGGAATTCAAAAAACTGATTTTGCTCTCAAAAAAAAAAATATAATTTTGGACACACTTCTGAAGTTTTGATTGTCTTTGCTAGAGCACTGGTAAACTCACCAAGTCAAAACCATGCAGTACAAACAGGGATAAATATTTACCAACATTTCTAAGTCCTTTAAGCAACACAATGTGTATACATAGTCTATAAATACAGTACAGTGTCCCCATCCAGTCTGCCTGTACTTACATTTTAAACAGCTAGAATACAGACATACTAGTAGAGATAAGTATTATCTAAGCTCTGCTTCCAAAAAAAACAGAACATTTGATGATGCACTGCTAGCTAATGGTGTGGGTGGGCTGTAGTGACATGCACCACCTCCCTCCCATCCATAAGTCTCAAAGATCATCAGCATTCTCAGACTGCATGTGACAGTAAAATAGGAAGGAAAGGTTAGGAAAGTGTCAGATAACAAGTTAAAATTTGAACATAAATCCATTGCGTTCTGTGAAAAAGGTCACAAGATTCAACTTCTCATTGTGGGGATAGCTGCCTTGGATTAACACACTTATGTTCTGCTTCCGTTGCTACTCATCCAAGTAGTGAGAATTCAATTCAGTAAAACTGCCCTTAGACCCTGATAGATGACTTCTGATTCAACAACAGCAAGAAACATGCTTTCTCACTGATATTGTCAGAAAAACTAGATCTAGACTATGGAATGCATTCCTACATAGACAAGTTTGATAGAGGCTACTAGAGAATTTAGTTGATACTTGCTGTCTATAAGCATATCAGCCACAGGCCAGAATGAAAAAACTATGCATATCTTTATTTTCAAAGATTTCTGATGCTCTTCCACAGGTCATTAAATTACTTCAAAACCAGTAAACTATTAAAAAAATACACAGGCAAAAGAGTTCTACTTACAGCTGCCCATGCCTTATACAGAAATGTCATCACTGTGACCAGAAATCCTTACGTTCCAATGTGTTTGTGCAAGTAACTACCCATCTAGGAGACAAACCTTAAACTGGACATAGAATGAACACTATCAACTGATTATATAGAAAAGGAAGTTCTGAATTTCATAACATACTGACATAGCTCAGGAAATAAGCAAGAAATATTTCAAAACATACCAGCAGAAGACTGTGCAAGTGGCACTTAAAGAAGATATTTTGGGGTTTGGGGTTTTTTTAAAAGAAATAGCAACCTTACTGTCAAGATTCTCTTGATTCAGTGCCATCAATAAGGAGAAGACAATAGCTGTGTTCTGCTCCACATTATATAAGCTATAATCCAGTTACATATTTAACTCCTTTTAAGAACCTTCACTTCTTAAGAAAATAATGGGCAGCTCTGGCAATGCAGAATGGCTGTCACTCAAAAAGAGTGAAGAACTAGAAATACATTAATAAATTCAGAGAAAAGATTTGCTTAAGTTGCTTCCACTTGTAGTCTCACTATTCTTTTCATAGTACTAAACCATCTAGTAGTGAGTTATTTATTATCTTCCAGTAGTAGGAAACTCAGGAACACATCAATCTTACAGTTGCACTTGGTGCTCTTCCATTTTTGCTTCTCATCTTTGCGGTCTTTATACCCAACTTCAGCAGAAGGCCTCTGAGTCTTCTACTGCTTATGTCTGAGCCATGCAAAATTCAGCATAGAAGCATATAAGCAGTGACTGCCAAAACTTTCTGACTATTCTGCATTGACTTTTACATTTACTGAGGTGGTACTACAGATTTTTCAGGCAGAATAAGGCTGGACATTTTCCAGCATGCCATAGTAACAAACACATATGACAGAATCCTCTGGCAGGTAGAAATGATGCCAGCAGCTTTCTTTAGAAAGTTTTCTAGACAGCGAGGTACTTGCCTGTCACACTACCCACTCCATGCAGCTTTTTTAGAAGTTTCTGAAATATTCCACTGCTCATTTTAGATACATTAAACAGAGAAAAAACCTCAAAAACCTATTTCAACAGATTTCCAAAGAAATGTGGTGTAAGATATGTCATACAAACCACTGTGTGTCTCATACTCTTCTTCCTTTGAAGTGGTAATGAGTGAACCCTTGTATAAGCACAACTTATATGCACCCTGTAGAAAAGAATTACTTAAAAAAAGCCAAACCAAAACAAAAGACAGGTAGAATCATTATCTCTCAAATATATCAGAACTCCCAACTCCCGGCAACAGAAGAATAATTATAACCAATCTGAGGTGCTACATGAAAGAGTTTCACAGCCCTCATCTTGGAAACAGTTTAAAATCAAGCAAATAAAGAGGCAAAATCTTTTACAGTGTATATGGGGGTTTGCCTTTTTTGGTGTTCTTTTATTCTGAGAAGTTACTGAAGACTTTGTTGACATTCATAATAGTAAGACACAACCATAATGCAAAGCAGAAAACCAAAACTATAAATGCTTGCAAAGTCAAGGTGAATTGCCCCATGCATGCTAAGGGTCCTTGCAAACAGTGCCCTTCACAAAGAGCTGCACTAAGAGAGCTCCAGTAACACACACTGGAGTACCTCTGCCTCAAATTGATTTTTTTTAAAGACAAGAGGCACTATGAACTAAAACAAGTGGAGCCTGTCTCTACTGCACTATTGCTTCATGAAGCATGAATATTGACATCTAATGATCAATAAGACAGTTCTAGACATACATGAATGGACTATGTAGTCTACTAATAATTTTTCTAATACTCAACCCTGAAGCACCTACGGCTATTCCATTCTGGGAAGACGACTGTGAGAAGACATCATCATCATCAAATGCACTACACCTACCTCAGCCTAATAAAGGAGAAAGAATAATACAGTACAGCCAGACAGTTCAGCTGTTTATGAAGTTTTATAATGATTCTTCAATAGAAAACCATCTGATCCTACCAGCATAAGTCAACCACTCTCTCATTTGCTCCTAACATCTAACTGGCCTAAGATCCTCATTACTCCCAGAGAAAAAGTACAAAAAAAACCCCAAAGTGCAAGGTCCTACTCCTGGGTGAGGGCAATCCCAGGCACAGCTACAGTTTGGGCAGAGAAGCATCTATAGCAGCCATGCAGAGAAGGACTTGGGGGTGTTGGTCAATGAGAAAATGAACATGATCTGGCTTCAGTGTGTGCTCACAGCCCAGAAAGACAAACATATCCTAGGTTGTATCAAAAGAAGAGTGACCAGAATGTTGAAGGTGATCCTGCTCCTCTACTCTGCTCTTGCGAGACCCCACTTAGAGTACTGTGTACAGTTCTGGTGTCCCCAATGTAAGAAAAACATGGAGCTGTTGGAGCAAGTCCAGAGGAAGGCCAGGAGGACAGGGACTAGAGCACCTCCCATACAAAGACAGGCTAATAAAACTGTTAACTGTTTAGCCTGGAGAAGAGAAGACTGCACCGGGGCCTACAAGGAAAAAGGAGAGGGACTCTTCATCAGGGACCACAGCAATAGGACAAGGGGTGATGGGTTCAAACTTAAATAGGGGAAGTTCAGGTTAGATATTAGGAAGAAGTTCTTTACTGTGAGAGTGGTGAGGCACTGGAACAGGTTGCCCAAAGAAGTGGTAAATGCTCCATCCCTGACAGTGATCAAGGCCAGGTTGGACAGAGCCTTGAGTGACATGCTCTTAGGTGAGGTGTCCCTGCCTATGGCAGCGGGGTTGAAACTAGATGATCTTAAGGTCCTTTCAAGCACAAACTATTCTATCATTCTATGAAAACAGACTTTGACCATCACCATCTCTAATGCTGTCCATTATCTCACTTGCTTACCCCTTCTTTCAAGCCCTGTATCTGAAGGGGCTTATAATATATAGATATGATTGTATCTGAAATATATAATAGTATATATTCAGTATAATAATATCTGTTATAGTATCAGTATAATAATATCTATTCAGAATATAAGTGTCAAGCTGAGTATGAATTAGAATTATCTTTTTTGACCACGTTGCTTCTACCAACCTCCTGCAACTTTAACAGCAGACGCACTGAATTATCATATTCCCTTCCTGTAATTTCAGTTAACAGAAAGCTGCACTTTAAGGCAAGAAATTTTATCTTTTTTATTTCTCTGTGTGTGCGTGTGTATGTATGTGTCACATAGTCTATTTCTATTGCTTCAGTGAATTGTAATCTAATTTTAAGACAATCCCATACTATGATGGGACAGAATACAGAAAAATCTACAGTCTAACAGGTTTCAGATTCAGCTATTAATCTGTCAGTCTCTTCCAGAACAAGTAAAGACTTAAGCTGTGAAATTCATACATGGAAGCTACAAAATGGAGACACAGCACCCTAGAATAGAATTTTAACTCGGCCCTACATTGTCCAAAACAAATAATATCCAAAATGCATCCACCACTCAAGTCAGAGAATATTTAGCACATCCAAATTTAAGGCATTCAGTTGTCAAACCAAAGGCATCTGTATTTGTGATTTATCAAAAGTGATGCTAAAAATGGATTTAATACTTCAGCTGACTCAACCCTACACAGAGGCAGTGGAAGGCTGCCAAGCTCACACTAAGTGTGTTCCTGTGAACACAACATACTTCCTGTACGTTTACCACCTCTCTCTAAAACAGCAGTTGGCAATTAGTAATGCCTATGTTGCTACTGAAGGCAGGGAGAGACTGCTCAACATTTTATTTCAAAAAGGAAAATCCAACCATTTTGTTTTCACCAAGCTCTCAGGAAACACTAAAGAAATAGCTGAAAGATACTCTAGTCAGAGTTATTTAGACTACGAATAGACTGTAAACCACAAGAAGCTTCACAGTCTTCCTCAGCAATCTCTCTGGAGATTTGATGGATTATGTTTAGACTTGGGAGCAGAAAGATCTGAGAATTTCTCTCAGGATACACAGCAAGCCTACATAAGCACAGTACATGACGGCAAAGATCGTTGCTATTTTCCCTTCTGCCTTTGACAGCATATATTGAAACTGAATATATATTCACTGAATGCAACTAAATTCTGCAAAGGGCCTGTATTTTAGGAAGACTACAAAATTCTAACCCAAGATAAGGAAAAATGTTTTGTGCATTCAGAGGATTTTTTCCATGTTTGTACCACGGCCTCTCCCTTTTCCAGTGGAATAACAAACAAAAACTATGTTTGATTGTATTCAATAAGATTTTTTCAATAAATAACCAAAATTAATAAGTATTCCCTCTTCAGATTTTGTTGCTCATACACTATGACACAGCAAAGGGACAAGGCTTCCGGTATTATGGAAACAATGGCTTTGCAGAATTTTATGCTCATGTGCTTAACATCCAATTTCAGTATAATAGCCAGTAGGTAAAAAATTTTATAAGAAAACTTAAAGCTCACCCAGTCTATCATTTGGCTCAGTCTTGCAAGCAAGAAAGCTAAAGAGAAGCTGCTAGAGAACACTGACATATACATAAGCTCAGAAGTCTGTTTTCATTTTGGAGAAGAAGTTTGGGGGGGGGAGGTTGTTTGGTTGATTGGTTGTTTTTAAGCCTGTAAACAATTCAGGTCCTGCAGAGTTATTACTAATCATGTTCAAATCATATCAGGTTGTCAACATCTGATTGTCCTTAGAATTGTACATGCTGTATGTGTCCCTCTGAATTAAAATGATTAATTAGGAGTGGCAGCTCATAAGATGTTCGTGAAGCAAGAGCCATGTAAATTGGAAATGGCTCACAGAGCTAAGCAAGCACAAAAGCTCCTTAAGTTTACGTCATGCCAAAACCTTCACACTATCTACAGTACTGTTCAGCAAATACACCCTGGAAATTTGTTTTAAATTTGTTTTTTAATACAGAAGTGTTTCAGTGACCATAAAAAAAAACCCCACACCACCAAAACAAACAAAAAGACACATACTACTTAAAAAAAAAAAAAAAAAAGATACCAAATTCCATTTGGGTCCCTCTCCTTTTACTGCTAATTGTGAACAGCTGCCCTGCATTTTACCAAGTCCATGGCCACGTACACCCATGACTCTGACTCACCATTTTAGAGTGCAAACATTGCTACTTATTCTTTAGCTGCTTCCTAATTGTTTTATGGCTTAGAACATCCTCATCATGACTCTGAAATCAGTTACACATGGAAAGATATACTGCAGCCAGAAGACCTCTGTGGTATATACTCACACCTTTAAGAAGATTAAAAATACCTTTACAAACCAGAAAAAAACCCGACAGGTCAGCTTTGCCTTTTCCATGGCTTTACCTGGTTGTTTCTGTACAGGACTCAAACATACTTATGGCATTGCAATATGTCCAATGCATTTGTCAGAATAGATTGCTGAGCCTTTCTGTCAACTCCCATGACTGATAGGAAACAAGGGAGGGTCCATAAAAAGGATGACTCTAGGTTTTACAGAACTGAAACTATTTTTCTGTATGATGATATTCTCATTAAAGACTTTCAAAGCAGATGCCTGAAGCTGTGCCATCAATTAAAAAAAAAAAAAATCAAGCCACTAAATAGCCAAATATAAAAGGCTTGTATTTGCAGCTCCTGAGGAACCCACTTTTGCAAGATTTGGATTCTGGAGTGCATCATCATCTTATGTGGCAATTTACTGTATACCTGAATGCCTGGAAGGAAAAATGAGAAAATGACTGCTCAAGAAGAAATTTTATATTGAGGTCTATAGCTCCTTCAGGACAGATGATCACAGTAACTAAAAGACCAAAGAAGATGTGTCAAGGTATAACAACACATACTATATGATATTTTCAATGAGTATACAACTGAATAACTTCCTTACAAAATGAAGGTGTGGAAAGCAAATATACCCACAGGAGAAAAGCTCTTGCAGCTGAGGTGCTGAACTAGAGAGAGCACGAATCACGACCAGAACACTGCATGGTTTCTTTTGCCATCCGAGGCAAAGGATTCTGTGGGGTTTTTTTCGGTTGGAGGCAAAACTACTATTTTATCTACCTTACACAGGACAGCAGCCAACAGCAAAGATTATTTCAGTAAGGGGTTTTTCAGTGTAGCCCCCTCCCATAATACTGGAAAGGAAAACATCTATATGCGTACTGCAGACTCACATTCCTCTTTTTCAGCTGCCTGTTTCTGCAGCACTGCTCTCCAAACACCAGCCTCTTCTATTGCACAGAGATTTTTCAACCCAGATACTAAAACTTTAATTTGCCCATGACGGAGTGCATGAGGTTTCTCTCAATCCGTTTTTCCAGCCTGGCAAAGTCCTGAAAAGCATCCCTATCCTACCTGTACCAATTGCTCTCACCCCATTTAGTATCATCCACAGACTTGCTTCTTTCCATTTTCTAGATAGATAACAACAATATGGAACAACATCAACCCCAATATTAACCCAAGAAAAAAGGAATTTCTCTCCTTTCTCTGTGTTCCTGGCAATAACTGTAATTTGGCTGGCCTATCAATTGACCAGTGTTCTCCAGAGGACTACTAAAACTGCTTTGGGAACCAGAGCCATCTCCAGTATCACTGTCTGACCATCTTATCCCTACCCAAAGGGCAACATTCCAGAAGAGTACAGCAGGATTAGGTGGCTCCTCCTCCAAGCTCAAATACCACTTTTTAACACTCTGCAAATTGCTTTACTCTGAGTATAAAGTACAAGAATGTCATCAGTAACTGTTAGTCATTATCTTTCTTCATCTGCTGAGTTTCAAGTGGTTTAAGTTTTCCCCTGAAATGTTTGTGTACATGACAGAAAGAAAACATAAACAAGAGAGAGCCAAGAACTTTGCAAAAACTGGATTTGTGGGTTTCTTTCCCAAAAGGTCCTTCAAGGAGTTTAAGAGTTCAATAACTTCAGAGAAGGAAAAGAATTTTTACATATTTAGTATATGAAGGCATAGCACAACTATTTGTAAAAAAATACATGGACATACTAAATGTCAGACTTACATGTCAGGTTTGGGTTCTAAAATAACAGAAAGGTATCCAGGACAAAACTTGGATTAACTGTAATGACTGAAGGAATTACAGTATTATAGAGTATGAATTTAAAATGTCATATTCCATGACAAAAGAGAACAAGCCTGATAGTAAGCTACTGAATTACTTTAAAAAATCCAAGTTTAAATTCTTTGGCTCTAGAATGAATTCTTAATACTCTGCAGACTTCTGTGTGAGTAACCATAGCATTAATATCCCACTGAATATGAATGTACAAGGAGGAAGCAATCATTAATTACTTCAGGCTGTGGAGATATTTATAAAGCAATAAACCCACACAGTTCTAGATGGCACTCGTGGTGTTTTTAAGCAGCTACATGAGAGGGGAAAGAGACGTAACCCAGGAATCAAAATAAAAAATCAGACTTTGTTCTAATATGAGATGGAGGAAACTGCTTTCCCATTACAGGACAAACAAGTGCCATCAACTGCCTGACACAAAAGGGAAGAGGTAAACAACAGGAAAACTTGCCAGCTGGGAAAAGCAGTGGTCAACTGCCAAGGATCATTTTAGGGCTGCAGCTGCTTGTCTCTGCCAAGTTTAAAGAGTTAGCTATTCTAAAAGTATATTAAAAAAACACCACTAGGGAGTTTAAGTACTGACCTTGTAAGGAAAAATTCCATTGGAAGAGAGAAAATTTCCAGGATACCATGGATTTCGTTAGAAGTCACCTCGTGATTTCCCAGGTTCAGCATCAAACCAGCTATTCCAAAAATGCAACCAGTGTTGCTTTTTTCCTGCTCACATCCTTACCCAGAGAGTTGCCAATCTCCCATGTGCCCATCTGAATTCAGCTCCACACATCCCACTCCAAAGGGAATAACTTCTAGACTGAGAATGTTGCTACTACTATACCATCACAAATCTATTTTTACTGAGTGATGCATGGTATTTCTGGGAAGACAGCAGATATAAAATTTCGCTCAGTATTTTAAGATCATTCATTTACAGGGTGCTCAGCAATATTACCTTTTGAGATTTTGGAGAAGCATTGGTGATAAACATGTTTCCAAGTATTTGAGGACTTAAAAGGGTCAAATCTAGTTAAACAAACAAACAAACCAACCCCAAGAAAGTGTCACGGTTTTCCTCACAAAACAGTGTGCTTGCAGTTAAAGTATTACTGGGTTGTAAGTTTTTTTTTTTTTTGTTTTTTTTAAACAAAAAAAAAATCTGTCTGTATGGCATTGATATCAGAAGTGACATGAAAGAGGATCAAACCACCTTTGTAACATTTCTGAGAGTTTAACAGGAAACCCCTCAAATAGACGATGAAGGAAGAAGAAATGTAAAGGTCCTCAATAAATGAAAAAAGTGATTCACTATATCACATCTGCACTTAGGTTTCAAATATATCACACACATCATCAGCTAGAAAAAGACAGCAAAGGCAGGTGCAGGAAGAAATCCAAATCCCCAAGCACAGTGTCATGTCCTTTAACACCCTCAGACCCAGCTGACACTTACTTTAACCATTCAAGACAGGAAACATTTATTCCAGTCTTTGAACCTTCAGCAAGAAGTTCTGCTACCCTTTCTCTTGAATAAAAAGCAACTGAATGATCTAAAATGTACCAGTTTTGAGGGACAGGCAGATGTAATTTTGATCCTTTGTAGTTACAATGGTGCCCAGTGCCCAATGTGCAGGGGGAGCTACTCCACATGTAAGGTGATTATTTACCAGAAGATTAGATGACTAACATTAGGTACTGTTCAAAAAGCTTAAATATCTATGTAACAAGCATGACAAAAGTAGAAGCCACTGGAAACCACCAACATTATACTAAAAAAAGGGCAGAATTCTACAGCTACTTGACAGTTTGTTATTTTATAGCATTTCCCTCCACCATTATCACAACAGATGCAATTCAATCATAGTTATTGTATTTCACTGCTGTTTCAGAGGCATTAGGATGGCTGTTACTTTCAGACAAATATCTAAGGCAGTGTACACTTCCTGATGAAAAAGCAGCCAGCCAACCATTTACTTTTTTATTTATGGAACAAACTGGCCCAAGAAACAGGAACCTCAAAATCCTATTTCAGCCTAAAGAATCATATCCAGCAATGCAGAAAGAGAGAGAAAAACTAAAGACAGAACAGGACACCAAAGATGGTTATTGTAAGTGCAGAGTGGCTTCACAAAATTTAAGAGCAATTTTAAAAACACTAAAATAAAATTTAATATTCACAATGTACAAGTCAGATTAAAAACTGCCTTTTCAAACAAACGATGTGTTTCTTAGCCAATCCTTTCCTCTGGTACAGGTACATATACACCAATGATATTTAAAAGTTTCAGCGTCGAGATGTGCTAAAGTTCAAAGAAAGATTATCAAGTTTAGAGTTATCTACCAGACTGCATCTTCTGGAAGAATGAGAAGAATACATATCTGAAATACATTCAAGACAAATAAGGAAGTTTTAAAAATAAAACGAACTGCACACACTGCCATTGGTTCACCAGTTTTAGTTTTACTATTACAGGGGGATGAAGTATAATTCAAAAACATTTACTTTAAATAAATAAATAGATATATAAAAGGACAGACATTGGATTTCAGAAATAAATAAGCTGTTTTCTCACAACAAGTGATTGCTGGGAACCTCCACTACATAAAGACTTTGTCAGAAACAACTGGCATTGCAGTTGCAGTGTCAGGTACCGCAGTCTTTACACTTCACAAATTCTCACAGTTACAGTGCAGTCTGATACAAAGATGACAGTGAGTTTTTTCTAGGTAACAGCATTAGGATCCTAAAGCCGAAGACAAAAATTCACAGGAAGATCTTATTGAAGTAGGCAAAAGAATACAGGGCTAGGACTTCATGAACTATGGCAGACAACTCGCATAAAAGGACTTCCAATAGTCCCAGAAGGCCAGCACCACCTTAGCAGATTGACCTTTCCTGAAAAGATACCACTGGGAGAACTAGAGGGCCATTAGCTGCACTGAAGGTGAAGTGCATGCCTTCTATTACAACCTGGGGAAAGGCTCAGCAGCAACTGAGCTGAAGTATAGAAACTAAAAGGTATTGAGCAGCAAGTCTCAAAATCAAACAAACTTGGCATATTTCCCATTGTGCATAAATTAGCTAGAAATACAAGAATGTTAGAGCCCCACATGATTTATTTGGGTTCTGGTAATAAATAGTATGCAAGTACATTTAGCTGCTGCATTCATTATGCTTGCTTTCAAACCAAACTTGGAAGGAGAAAACTTACTCTATACAGAAGAGACAACCATCAGATTACCTTCTTACCTACTCCAATCATGCAATCACCTCACATGCAACACACACAGAGTACATCCTGCTCACACCACAACCTCCACAATTCCTCCTCCAGAGTTTACCAGCCCATGGAACAAGGAGTGGAGGGATTATGGCAAAAGCAACACTTAAGCCTCTTGAGAAGTCTTCACTGAGCAGACTGCAGATAGTACCACCCCCAATGCTACACAGCACTCTTAATTTACAATCTACTTAAAACCTGCACTGAGTTTAGAAAGAACTTGCATTTTCCCTTCCTCTCCCTTTTCCTTCTTAAAGCACACTATGGCTGCAAACTCTGATTAACAACTGTGGTGTTTGCAGTTTTACCTGAGACCACTGCAAGCTCTGCAGTCATATACCCACCTAATGCTGAAACAGTATTTCTGGACTCACTCTCAAAGTTAATAAAGAAGTAAAAGGTGCTTATTACAAAGAATTTTGAAGTCCTATTTGATCAAGTTTACAAAAGAAGTGAGTATAGGACCAGCACAGGTGGACATTTTTGCAGCTTTTTGAATGTAGGTAGTGGGCTTGTCCCAGTTACTTTAGACACACAAGCAGCAGCTTTGGAAGATAGGAAAGGTTGGGTTTTGAGGTTTTTTCCACAGGCAACTGTCAACACTTCATCTAGAAACTGTAAGTATATCAGTCAACTGTGCTTTGCTCTTTAGATTTAGAAAACCAAAACTGAACTTCCTCTCCTCCCACTATGTCTGACTTCTGCAAAATATACAGAACTGGAATTAGTAATATAGTTTTTGTATACTTTCTTCAGAAGCATGCTCTAAGCTTCTATTTCGTGCTCAGAGCATGTTTTTTCTGCTGTGTTCCCAGAATCTCTGCAAGAAAAGAAATGCTCTGGGTTTAAAGCATCATTTTCCTCCCTCCGTATTTCAAAGCCCTGTAGAAGTAAAAGGACTTCATGGCTCCATCAAGGCAGCATAGAGGAAGCATCTAAATAAGGCTTTTCATCTGTCAAACAGGACAGACAGACCCCATAGTTCATTCTTCAGTCATACAAGACTTGTGCTTTGAGGTGATGCATTCCCAAGCAGCTGCAGTTCTAGTTCAGTACTATAAACAGATTTACCAGAAAGAGGGAAAGATAAGCCTGAACTGCAACATTCAATTTTGGTGAAATTCAGTGTACTCAAAAGCTTGACTTCCCTACTCTTATTTTCTCTCCAGTTGTACCACTGTAAAAGATACTACTTCTCCTATAGCTCCTGCCTGATTGAACTCATTACCCTCTATCTATGAGTACAGAACTGGTGTTTGGAGTAGCCCTCACATTAAGATCAAGATCACACCACAATAAGTTTAGTGCAGAGAACATAAATGACTGCAAACATCAGAACATAAACCATTTACAAAGAAAGCCATTGAGAAATACAGGTCCAGAGCAGGTCAATCCTGCTAATGTTTCTATGGCAGTCTTGTAAACACCACAGCAAATAAATTCAAAATACCTGTCAGATTAGGCTGGCAATCTAAAGCCTGTCACTAGCACCAGTGCTCTGGCACTGTGCAATCTTGCAACTGTAAGTTAGAGTAGTCATGATAAGTCACTTCCAAAAAGTCTTCCATTAAAATACTATTAAGATTTTAAGTAGTCACTGTTGTCAGGACTGAGAAATAAAATATTTTCAGTATCTGAAGGTTTTTTAAAACAGTGAATCCATATACACATCAGCATAGTCTTGCAAGTGGTAGATGCAAGAATCATGAACATTCTTAGCCTGGACTGTGCAGAAGGAAGAGCCATTTTGCTTTATGTGGAACTGCTCTGGGAGTACTGTGCTATACCATGACCTAACCCAACACATTTATAGGATGCTGTAAGAGCTTCTGAGATCAGCCTTGATTACTACCAAATTATGCTGATAAGCATAACAAGCATAATTTGAAGAAACAAAATTAGGTCTTTTTGCTAGTTTTTCTTCCTCATGGCAACATACCTACCCTGAATAAAACCGGTTAAAATTATTTAGTAATGCTTCACAGAAGAATCCCCAACAGTTTTTTCTTTCATTTACCTAGCTCCAAAAGGAAATAAGTAGTATTTTTCCTCTTTCATGGGAAAATGAGCAGCTCTCCATCTCTGGTAATTTCTTTTGTAATTGTGGAACTAAATAGCATAACAGAGATCTCAGTGACATGTTCTTCATCTTAAGCCAGATTTAAAACAGCCTTAAAAGAAATGCCATGCAAAGATTCATTTTCTAATAGAAACCCTTTCTCAGTCTTTGATCCTGGCAAATTTGCTCTGACAGTTCCAATAAAGAGGAGGCTACTGCAACAAGCAGACTACCCTGATCACCCCATATAAGTTGGCATCCCAGGAAAAAAGTGGGAAAACAGTTCATGGGGAAAGAAAGGAACGGCCAAAATGCAAATTCAAGCGCAGTAACATGCCTAGCTACTGCAGAGGCATGCCATACAGTTTATGGAATTACACAGCAGTCTTTCTCACAGACACTTTTAAATCACGCAAGGAATTTCTAAAGCTTGTCTGCCAAACACCCCGTATTTCATTTATTCTTCCACAGCAGCAAGCCACTCAAAAACTAAATGCCCCTCCTTCAAGTTATGAGAAGTAAAACCCTGTTAGAGTGATTTATTTAAGAAAAATCAAAGCTACATTAAAAAAAAAAGAAGAAAAAAGGAGAAAAGTGCTCCTAAGAGGCAGCTACTGGAGCTTTTAAGTCCCACCAAAAAAACTTGTAATTGTGCACGCACATAATGCACCCAGGCATATCCCTTGTAGTCCTAAGTGTTTTCCATTTTTCCTGAATAATTTCCAGCACTTTCGGAAAATAGGTTATTTATTCTTAAAGAAAGCATGCCAATTACTCCATGGATGAGATGAGCCATGCAGGCAGAGAGCAGCTGCTGTAGCAGGTCAATAAGGCACCACAGGAAGGGCAGAGTTGGTTTTCTCCCCTTGCAAAGACAGATCACGAGCACTGCCTTCATTAACAAGTATTGACTACCCTCTCTAATTACCGCATTCTAGACCTCACATTTTCAGTGCAGCACAAACCTCAGCTGTCTGCAGATGCCATTTGCCCAAGTTAGATTTTTAATTTTACTGACAATTTACCACTCTGAAAAGGGGCAGGCAAACTTTTTTATAGATCATGTACTTATGTTGATTTTCTAAAACCAGCCACAATCCCTAAGGATGTACTTACTGATATAATCTTTCAAATTATGTACCTGAATGTGTTGGTTTGCACACCTAATGTTAGAAATACAATTGCAGGATTTAGATTTGTAAATTAGTGAACTGATTTTCAGAACAGCTGAAACTCAGAACCTCAGAAAAGCAGGTTATTTAGCTACTACATTTGTATAGAAAATCCTGGCTGTAGAATGGAACACTTTCAACCCTGCTTTCACAACATTCTGATTAACTGCATTGAGCAATACTTTGGTTTCCCTAGGCATGATCTGGAAATAGATAATCAATCCTAACTCACTACAGGCAGAAATTTAAAAGGCTATTTTAATTCTGAATAACATTGTCAGCAGAATACAATACAGCTTAAACCCTCCCCCTCCTTTATGCTCATAGATAAACAAATCCCCAACCATTTATTTGTTTAAATATCCACTACATGAGCTACTTTCCTTAAAAAATAAGTCTACTGAAAATTATGACTCTTGTACCCTTCTATTCTGAAGCATTTTTGTCTATTAACAGCAATTTATTTATTTACCAGTGAAAATCTGTGACAGCATTTGTTAAGAAATTATGGATTCACTTCTCCTTAGGTCAAAAGGTATTTCTACACCAAGCTGACTTCCTGCTCACACCCTCAATGCTTACACCCAAAGTAGCTGCACAATCTACATGCTGAAGGGCTCAATGTCTTTCATTTCCTTTTGTGGCTTTCAAGGCCTAAATAGGGAGGGCTTTCGTTCACCAGTATTGCTCTTTTCAGTTACTTTATGAATACTCTGGGTTTCCAAAGTGAGAGCTTTAATCTTCCCATCTTATACATCCTTTCAGACTAATTTTCTCCTATCCCAGATTGCATAGGAAGAGGCAAGACCCAACACAAGCTCAGAACATTCCTTCTTTCTCACTGTTGCATTGTGCATGAACAACACATGCTCCAGAAAGCAGATACTTAAGTGAATATTAAAAGCCTGTCTGTATTAATGGAAAGTACACTACTTTACTTGCCAGGAGAACATATTTTTAGACTGCACTTCACCACTCCTTACAGGGCAATTTCATTGCCTGCTGAACATTACCTATCATTTCTATAGGAGAGCTTGAGTTGACATAGAAGCCCTGTGGAGAAGGACTTAGGGTGCTGGTCAATGAAAAAATGAACATGAGCTGGCTTTAGTGTGCTCTTGCAGCCCAGAAAGCCAACGGCATCCTGGGCTGCATCAGAAGGAGCATGACCAGCAGGTCGAGGGAGGTGATCCTGCCCCTCTACTC
>JAOEHX010057826.1:0-17949 GCA_025448015.1 Bolborhynchus lineola
CCGCCTACCGCTACCGGCCGGCCCCCTCGGGCACCCCGCTGCGCACATCCCCCTGCACACGCTGTCCGGAGCCCTCCCTTCTCGGGATAAAAGCTGAGAAAATAAAATAAAACAATGTTTTATATATATTACATACGTATCTATGGTTGATATTATTTTATATACCGTATTATTTGGTGGTTTATATTAATTATATTAATTGTAACTATGCTAATATATAAATCTATATTTGCATTTAAAAAATAACGACATAGATTTATATTTTAATATACACACACAGAGACAAGCCGTGATGAAGCCTTTCCGTAAGTAAACCAATGAAGAAAAGGCAGGCAGGGTTAATAATGATGTTCTGCCTCCGGGAGAAAGCCCTGCTTCCCAGGTCCTCCCTGCCTGCGCTGCGCCCAACCTGGATAAAGGCTCCGACCCTTGGATCTCCTGCCCGGTGCTTCCTGCCTGCTACCGAGGGAAGTGAATGGGTGCTCACACAACTGGGGGTTGCTCGAATTGAAGCAGTATAGCAATAATCAGTAAATAATACTAATAATAGCAGAAATTAATACTTAAAGATGGGGCTTCGAACAACCTGGTCTAGTGGAAGGCGCCCCTGCCCATGGTATGGAGGTTGGAACTAGATGATCTTTAAGGTCCCTTCCAGCCCAAACCATTCTGTAATAGTCAGTATGAGACAGCTGGAAGCTGATATAACACAGGAGAGGGGGTTGCATTTCTATAATTGCTTCAAGTTCAGTTAATTTCAGTCTAGATTTTAACTGCAAGTCCTTGAGCTTGGGATAGTGAAATGGGTAAATATCACCTGGTTTCACAGGAAAATGCAGTTTGATGAAAATACCAAGTGACTAAATAAATCCGCATGCACACAGACACAAGCACATGAGGCTGGCCTTTGTACCTCCGCCGACATCTGTGCTAGTATAACACCAGGGCTTGTGCCCAGCAAGATCTGGCACAATTCCTCTCTCTGCCAGGCTGCTGCTTGCAGTCAAGAGCACTAGTGCTTTCAGACAGGTGGAGTTCATTTCATACCATGTCTTCCAGACTTCTCATTTCCCACGTCATCTCTTCCCTGAGCAATCCCCTCTAACATCATTTCTTCCACAGGACTAGCATCAGATAGGAAGGAGCTTTCTGCGCTGCCTGTGTATACACTGTGCAACAACCATCTCCTTGCCTGGGCCAGTTTCCACTTACAGCCAAGGCTGGGTCTGGTTGCTCAGCTCCCTTTGATGCTACATCATCTTTGCAAGGGCCATAACTAGACCCAACAAGAATCACTTAAAAGAAAGTAAAGAATTAAAATTAGAGACATCTACTTCCAAAAACTGTCTGCCTCAAAACTAGGCTCCTAACAGTCCTCACTGTGTATATGTAAAAGAGTTGAAAAAGACTCAAACTGCATTTATTGCCAAGCTAGAAAAAAGTCAAACATAGGTTGTTCAGAAGAGTAGCTAATCACCTGAATTAAAGTACAAATAAGTAACCTTAAGTACAAAGCAGCAGCCTTTTCTTTAAACAGGTTTATTTCTGTGTTTCAAAGTGATTGACTGATCATGAATTCAAAAAGAATTAAGAAAAAAAGTGCAGATTTCCCCCCTTCAGCATATGAAAAAAATACCAACAAACCCCCTTAAACAAAAAGGCAGTATCAGAGAGGGTAAGAATGACTAATTCTCAGACCTTGAACAACAGTGTCCTGATACAACCAGGTGGGCTGTTTAACCACAGAAAGCACCTCACCAGTTAAGCAAGCTGGTTTCTTTTCCATACAGGTATATTTTTGGTCTTCTTTTTTTTCTCTGTATAGCTACCACATTTTAAAATAGACTTTTAATTAAATTAATGATCCTCTTAATTAAAAATAGATTAATTAAAAACTATTTTAAGTCATTTTAATAAATGTCTGAATTTAAGGTTTGCATCTAAGATACAGACCACATAAAAATGACAGAAATACAGCATTACTTTCAGTAGAAACACAAGTATAATTGTTCAACATTCCCAAGATGAATAGGTAGAGATTATAGTAAGTTTTGGCAATTAGCAAGGAGTACTGCTAGGACAGAACTGCTGATAAGAATAAAACTTTCTCTGATAATACTTCTTTCCTCTCCATAAAATGCTAATGAGATTAATATTGCTTATGTGAATTAAGGTTTCCTGCTTGCTGATTTGGATCTTGATTAAAATTTAATTACGCTCTCCTCCACCTTACTCCAGCTCCCTTTTCTCTCTGTCTTTGGATCTTACAAACTTTTGTTCTAGCTCTCATCCTCCTATTCCTATTAACTACTTTGGGAATACAGCAAGGATGGGGAGAAAAACAGTTGAAGCAGCTTTGCAGGTAGCCTGGTGGCAACTACTGTCTCTCAAAGTATACTTGCAGAAACACCCACAAAGGTTTCACACAAGCCAAGCCACACTCATGTCACATCATACAAAGAGAAGGCACATCAGATAAGGGTGAAACACAAAAGACTTTCAACATCCATATTTCTCTATCATTTTCCACCTTGTAATCCTCTTATTTCTGCACCCATACTATCCCTCAGTGCAGCACACCAACATCACCCAGTGTCTGTATCCTGTGCCCCAGGTGCTTTACCAGGTATAATCAGTCCCTGCTCATCAGCAGGAATTTCCACCCAGCTGCAAGGGACTGATATTCAGGAGCTGAACTTCCCAAGTGCTGTCCCAGGGTAAGAACCAGACCACCACAATGGAGCAGCTGAGCAGGCAGGACTTGGAACGAATGACCCTATGGGTGAGGAGTCACCAGAAGCAACTGCTTACACTTACTGCAATTGCTCCTTGCTGATGGACAGTTCTCAGGAGCTCCGTGTGGATGACAACATAAATCTGGGGTGAAATGCATCAAAGCCTGCCAAGCTATAGGTGGGAGTTGATGTTTGCAACAACTAATCTAAACTAACCACCTAATCAAGAGAAAATTGCCAGTACACAGCAATGAACCTGCATTGTTTATCAGCAAGAGGAATTTATCATTGGATGTCAACAGTCAGTACTGATTATGACTCCTGAGGAGTCCTACAGCCCCTGTACATGTAGACAGTTTCTCAAAGTCCTTCATGCTCTTGGCCTCAGTTCTGGAAGTACAATTAAGGTCAAGATCTTTGCAGAGGAATAAGCCAGATACCCCAGACCCAGCCCACTGCCTCTTAGATGCCACTGCCCGGGCAATCAGCTCCCATGGCTAAGAGGCACTCCCTCATTCCTGGTGCGTGCTTTGGCCTGCAGAAGTGAAATTATACAAACAAATTGTTTACCCACATGTGCTTGGGCAAAGAAAGTCCTTAGTGGGCAGCGTGTGCTCAGGGGGGCTGTGTATGCATAGGCCTCATGTAAATGTTTTGTAGAATCAAGGAAGCCTAGGACTGGAAAGGACCTCAGAGGGAGTTTAAGTCCTTGTTCTGCCAGGTAATAGCATCATACAATCCTATTTGCAAACTGCCTTAGCTCAAAAAGTGATGGTGTTTTTAGGCCTACGCCACTCTGAAAGTTAGCTCCTTCCCCAGGATTATGAACTTTTTTCATAATCAGCCTGTATTTATGTCTTATTCATACCAGGGTGTTCCTGGGCCAGCCTTATCGTTTAGATTAAATACTCTTTTCCTCTCTCACAGTATTTAGAGGTAGCAGGGGCATCCTTTCTTAGCTTTTGTTCTGCTAGACTAAACAAGCTAACAGCTCCCATTCATTCACAAGTACCATCCCACAAATCTTCTGCACAAACCAGACTGGCAAATAAAAACAATCAATCATCGTCTCATCCATTCACACACAGCTGAGCAGCAGATGCATTTTAACGCCTGTGTGTCTTAGTCGCCTTATCCCTGACATTAATGCATCCCTAAAACAGGCTTGGCATCTTATCTAAGAGTTTGACTGCTTTGCAGATGTTCTCCTTTCCATTCAAGTCACAGACAACTACTCCCATTCTATGGCCCCGACATGAGAAGGTGATATTATGTATGCATTCAGTTTGGGGTTTTTTAAATATGATATGCTTACTGGCAATCAAAGCAACCTACAGCAAGGGATTGCCCTGCTGGACAGAGTCCAGAAATAAGTGCTCTGCAAACCAAAGCCTGATCCACGCATACCTCTGTGCCACACTTTTTTCTCTTCTGTACTACTCAAGTAATACAGGACTATATGCAGGTGGTGAAAATGACCCCTCAGAAGCAGCTTTGTTGCTCTGTTTTTCCCAGCTTCCCTTTCCTCACCTATGTTTTCCCTATCTCAAGGACTTACTAGAGCTCGTCTTGTTTTCTTAAGAGCTTCCTGTTTCTGATAAGTATTTTGAAACAGCCGCTGAAATTGTGTCAGCAGAGGATGCTTAATAGCTGGAAAGAGTGAGAGAAAACAAGAAACTGCCCAAGACCCTCAAGGAAGAAATACCAATCACATTATCCAGCCCAGCTAATGAGGTCTTTGAGCAGGAAAAACTGAGCCTCTAGGTTGATGGTTTTAAAAGCTGTGTTGGTCATGTTGAGCTTTCCTGACTTCTGTTATTTAGAAATGTCTTAACTAAATCTTTTCCATCTTGTGAAAGTGGTGTGTAGACACTTCTTTGCAATCCTTGGTTTTACATGGAATAAAAATAACATTTCAGGAGTAGCTATGGTCCCATAAAAATTGCTCTATTCTGTTCCATTCCTTCAAATAGAAACTTGACTATATAATTGACCTATTGTACTGGTTTTGTCTGAGATGGAGTTAATTTTCTTCATACAGGCTCTTTAGGAAGGCCAGGCAGGGAAGATGAGGAAGAGATGTTGCCCTATATGTTAATGACTAGCTGGAGTCCATGGAACTCCAACTTGGGATGGAAGAGAAGACTATGAGCCAGGATTAAAGGAAGGATAGGAACAGGTGATATAATAGGGGGGTTTGCTACAGGCAGTCTGACCAGGAAGACAGAGTAGATAAGGCCCTCTATAGACAGATAGGAGCAGCCTCACAGTCACAAGACCCACTCCTCACTGGGAACTTCAACCACACTAGTATCTGCTGAGGACAACATGGCAAGGCATAAGCAATCCAGGAGGTTCCTGGAACACACTGATGGTAACTTCCTTCTCTAAATGACAGAAGAGTTATGCTGGGAGACCTTATTCTTACCAATAGGAAAGGAAAGCGAAAACTCAATTTCCTTAATTTCACCAATAGGAAAGTGTGGAAAGTGGAACTCAAGGGCAGCCTTGGCTACAGTGAACATGAAATGCTGATGTTCAAGATCCTCAGAGTAGCAAGGAGAGTGCACAAAAAACTTGCTACCTGGACTTCAGGAGACTTTGGCCTCCTCAGGGATCTGCTTGGTGAAGTGCCCTGAGACAAAGTACTGGAAGGAAGAGGGGCTCAAACTGTTGGCTAATGTTTAAGAATCACCTCCTCCAAGCTCGAGTCATTCATTCCAACAAAAAGGAAGTCAGGCAAAAACATCACGAGGCCTGCAAGGTGCTTCTGGACAAACTCCAGTCCCAAAAGGAAGTCTACAGAGGGTGGAAGCAAGGATGGGTACACTGGGGGGAATACAGAAGAATTGTCCTAGGAGCCATGGATCAGGTTAGAAAAGCTAAAGCCCTCAGAGAGTGAAATCTGGCAAGGGATGTCAATAGCAATAAGAAAAGATTCTATAGGCATGGTGGTGATAAAAAGAAGATTAAGGAAAATGTGGTCCCTTTCCAGAAGAAAACAAGACACCTCGTTACTTGAGATATGGAGAAAACCATGACACTCAATCACTTATTTGCCTCAGTCTTCACTGGCAAATGCTCCAGCCACATGACCTAAGTCATCCAAGAAGGCAAAGGCAGGGGCTGGGATCATGAATCCTACTCACCATAGACTGGATGGCCACACCCAAAGAGTTGTGGTCAACAGGTTGATGCCCAGGTAGAGACCAGTGATCAGTGGCATCCCTCAGGGGTCAGTATTGGGACTTTTGCTGTTCAACATCTTGGTTGGTGACATGGACAGTGAGATCGAGTACACCCTTCACAGGTTTGCCAATGACACCGAGCTATATGGTGAGGTTGACACTGCAGTGAAGGAATGTCATCCAGAGGGACCATGACAGGCCAAAGAGGGGGGCCAACACAAACCTCATGAAGTTCAGCAATGCCAAATGCAAGTTCCTGCACCTGGATCAGGGCAAACCCAAGCACAAACACAGGCTGGGTGAAGAATGAATTGAGAGTAGACCTGAGGGGAAGGACTTGCAGGTGTTGGTCAATGAGAAACTTAACATGAGCCAGCAGTGTGTGCTTGCAGCCCAGAAAGCAAATCATATCCTGGGCTGCATCAAAAGGAATGCGACCAGCAGGTCGAGGGAGGTGATCCTGCCCCTCTACTCTGCTCTCCTGAGACCTCACCTGCAGTACTATGTACAGTTCTGAGGCCCTCAACATAAGAAGGGGCAAGGGCAAGTCCAGAGGAAGGCCATGAAGATGATCAGAGGGCTGGAGGACCTGTCCTATGAAGACAGGCTGAGTTGGGGTGGTTCATCCTGGAGAAGGCTCTGGGCAGACCTTAGTGCAGCCTTCCAGTATCTAAAAGGGGGCCTAAAAGAAATCTGGAGCTGGACTTTTTACAAGGACATGTACGGACAGGACAAGAGGGAATGGCTTTAAACTGAAAGAGCATCATTTTAGATTGCATGTTAGGAAAAGAATCTGTGATAGTGGTGAGGCACAGGAACAGGCTGCCTCAACAAGCTGTGGCTGCTTCATCCCTGGAAGGATCCAACAAGGCCAGGTTGGATGAGGCTTTGAGCAATCTGGTCTAGTGGAAGGTGACCCTGCCTGTGGCAAGAGAGTTGGAACTGGATGAGCTTTAATGTCTCTTCCAACCCTAATCATTTTATAATAATAACTCCTATTGTGCTGTGTTTTGGGTTTGCGATCAAAACAGTGCTGATAATACAGGGATGTTTTAGTTATTGCTGAGCAGTGTTTACACAGCATCAAGGCCTTTTCTGCTTTTCTTGCTGCCCTACCAAGGGAGCAGATGGGGGATGCACAAGATGTTGGGAGAGGACATAGCTGGGACAGCTGACCCCAACTGACCAGGGGGATATGACACCCCATATGGTGTCACAATCATCAGTAAAAGCTGGAGAAAGAAAAGGAAGAGGAGGCATTCAGAGTTATAGCATTTGTCTTCCCATATCAATGTTACATATAATGGAACCCAGTTTTTCTGGGGATGGCTGACCATCTTCCTGCTGGTTGCAAGGAGTCCATGAATTCCTTATTTTGCTTTGCTTGTGCACACCTTTTTTGCTTTACCAGTTAAACTGTCTTTATCCCAACACAGGAGTCTTCCCTTTTTTACCCTTCTGATTTTCTCTGCCATTCCAGTAGGGAAGAGTGAGCAGGAAGCTGTTTGGGGCTCAGCTGCCCATAGGGGTTAAACCACATCACTTACCCAAACTGAGATATTATTTTCCAAACATTCTCCCCACCCCCCCCTTTTTTTTTTTCCCTAGTTTGGGTAACTCTTCTAAAACTCAAGAGTTTTCCTCTTTCAATCACATTCAAAGACTTCACTGAGATTCTTTGATTTAATGCTTGTTCATAGCAATTGGCAGGCACTTGGAACAAGTGTGGGGCAGTGGCAGCTGTTAGAGCACAGCTGACTTTGAGATGTCAGACAAAACTTGGAAAAGCAGAGCAGCTTTTACTACACATTGTATTGTGTGATAATATACAAACTAAAGAGAACGGGCAGTTTTACCATAGACTACCAAACTCCACTGAGTCAGTATAGTGCTGCCATTTGTGTTAGCCCTGATTTTTGTCCCCATGATTTACAACAAATATTGGCTGGTTTAGTAATTTCTATCTCAGGTGTAACACCTAACTTGCCATGTAAATGTAGTTTTCTCAATTACCTTTCAGTGTTAACTACCTATAATCCGCAAAAAAAAAAAAAAACCAAGGACAAACTCGTATGTATGACCCCCAAGAGACTTCAAAGCTCAGAATATAGCAACTTGTATTTTGACAGCTGTCCTTTGAATCCCAAACTATAACCCCTCAGGGGACATAGCATTATGTAATTTTAGTGACAGCACAATTGTCATTCCGCTAGAAAGAAGGATATTGTGATCTCAATGGAAAAGCGATACTGCCATCTGTAAGCTTATAGCCCTTTTTCTTTGGTAATTTGTACCTCTCATGAAAGGTTAGGAGTGGAAATTACTACAAGCTGCTGAATAAAATGACATCATTTTGCCACCCACAAAATGTTACCAGTTTGACAGCCTAGAAAATGGCAGTAAAGCCTAGCAGTAAGGAAAGAGCAATTCCAAGGCAAGTGATCACTCTTCTTTCTGGAGAAAACCTATGCTCATTGTGTTTGCTGAGCTCTGTCTCTGTGGGACTGTGACCACTGTGGCCACAAAATCCAGTTTCAATAGTTGCTTTCCCTACTGGCTGCAGGAAAGGAATATATAATTGCTGGAAATGCTGCTGATTATTACAGTTCAGTCAGATGAAACAGAATTTTGCTTTCAGGCCATTTACTCTCTATTGTAAACCACTATACTGCAAAATTAATAAACAGGGAAATTCAGTTAGGCAATTAGAAGTTGTTAGGAAGAATAAGATAATATAGATTGAAGATTTCATGGATCATAAAGAAAGAATTTCCTGTCTATTAATTCTGCAGCTGTTTTAATGTGTTCCTCTGAATGATGGAATACTGGAGGCTATTTTTTTCCATGGTTGAATTCTCTTCCATTACACTGCACACACCCTCTTAAGTAACCTGCAGCTGCTTTTATCTGCCACTATGAATGATGGTCCATTGTGATATTTGACACATTAGAGAGCCCTGTGATTTCTCCACATACCCCAAATAAACCAACCTGAAGCTCAAGAAACAGAGGCTGCAGGCACAAGTAGAATTTTTAAATGTCCTGAGATATCCAGAAGGTGAACGTGCATTAAGAAAAAAGAAACCAAAAAGCACTTGTATGGACAGAGTTACTCACTCATCATTTCTGGCCAGCTCCGCGTGCTGTATAGCAAGCAAACTGGTTTTAATTATTTTTTAATCAGCTCTTTTTCCCTGATCTGCCCTTTACCCTTTTGGTGGCTCGCAACCAGCATATTCCTATATCCACCCAAAGAGAAGTTGGACTCTGATGTTGCTCTTTCAAAGCCAGCTGCATTTCCTAATAAGAGCAATATTTTTCACTTGGTTTTTCTCTTCTGAACTGCAACACCACCTCTCTTTAGAAAAGAAGATCCGAAACTATGGAGGACTGTAATTCTAACTGACAGGACTGCCATTACTTAATGTTTGTTTTATACTTTCAGTATGTCACTTAATCTAATTTGGATGTTTTGCAGCACTAACGAACTTCTTTTCCCTGTAACAGCTGATGTCAAATGCAGAATTTATAGTTTAACAGAAGCAAAGAGGAATGCACAGCAATTCAAGAATAAAGCAAATAGCCAGACTTTTAAATGCGAGTTAGCTGATTATGATTTAAACACAGATGTCTTCCTTGTGTGCACTTCAATCCCTTGGAACTTGCCCTTTCTGTCCCTACAATCTACAGTTTTGCATTTCTGGTACAAGGACTTTTTCTTTCTACTTCTCACCAAGCCAACAGCTTCTTTCTTTATTTTTAGCTCTTTATCTTACTGCTTTGTCTTACACCTTCATACCCACACTTCTCAGTATTTCCCTTCTTTGGCTATGGAGGCATATTAATTAAGAAATTACACTCTATCCTATGCATTGTAAAATTAGCTCTCCAGATATCACATGATAAAGGAAATAAATATTTTAAAAATATATTAAATACTCACTGTGTTTTTTTCTAAATCAGGCTACCCCCTTTCTATTTCACATATGTGTCAAACCCATCTATAACACACAGAAAAATAACCTACTGGTTGTGGTTCCTTTGGGTTCACAAAAGGAACAGGTCTATGAACAGGCTGTTACTACAAAGCACCAGAGGAACATCACAGCACTGACAGGAAGAAAGTTTGGAGACAGTTAAGGAATGCAGTTTGTAAAATACATGAGGTGGAAGCAGCAGGGTAAGACAAGAAGAAAGGCAAACAGGCATGGCCTGCAGTAAAGCACAAGAATTTGTAAGAGGAAGAGAAGAAACATCCAAGTTGGAAAGGCATAAAGACATGCATGTGGTTTTGGGGGAGCCAGGTGTCTATCCATACTGACAAAGGAAGAAGCAATCTAGAAGGTACAGCAACCTGTGTGTGCCTGCCACAAGACCTAGGATATACTGCAGGAGAGATGGTCCCTGGCCAGGGATTTTGTTCTTAATCTGTCAACCAACTGGAGGCTAAGTGTTCACGTACTTAAGAGCATGGGAACAACTGCAAATTACCTTGTGTCCTGGGATAGAGTTAATTTCCCTCCTAGTAGCCAGTAGAGTGCTGTGTTTTGCCTTTAATGTAAGAATAATGTTGATAACACACCAATGTTTTAGTTGCTGCTAAGTAGCACTTACTCTAACTCAAGGACTTTTCAGTCACTCAGGCTCTGCCAGTGGGGAGGGGCACAAGAAGCCAGGAGGGAGCACAGCCAGGACAGTGGACCTGAACAAGCCAAATGTATATTCTATACCACAGAATGTCATGCTCAGTATATAAACTGGGGTTGTTTCTTGGGAGGGATTGATTGATGCTTGGGGACTGGATGGGTATTTGTTAGCAGGCGGTGAGCAATTGTATCATGCATCACTTGTGTTTATTGAGTTTGAATCCTCTCTTTTTGTTTTGTGGTTGTTTATGTCAATTACTAAATCATTCTTATCTCAACCCATGAGTTTTGCCTTTTTCCAAATCTCCTCTTCATCCAGTGGGGTAAGGGCAGGGGGCAGTGAGCTGTGTGGAACTTAGTTGCTGGCTGGGGTTAAGCCACCATGCCTTGGCTGGGAGACCCTACCTCAGTCTGCTGCATGGATCAGGGACTGCAGGACACACCATGATCCACATGGCAAATGTTAACTTGTTGGGGAACAACTAGCCTGCTGTGAGAGGACCTCTTAGAAACGACTGTCAATACTTAGAACTTTTTACTGATCATTATAAGGCAAGGGTCACCAGAGTTCAAATATTTTAGAGGATGCTGCTTCCTTGTTAAGCCGGACATTTTATCAAAGTCAGACATAAAGTCACACACTTTAAAACAAGGGATCATACCATAACATAAAGAAAGGTGTTCAGGAGGCAAGAGCTTCACAAAGTGCTCAGAAAGCATTTAATGAGAAGGCCAGAGAGCAAACATGGTGGGACATTTCCCTAGAAACACAGGAGAGGGAAGAGAGAGCATTAATGGTCAAAGGCAGCAGGAAAAGAGAGAGGAAACGGGAAATAATCATGTCACAAACCCCCATAAAAGACAAATCTTCAAAAAAGATGAAGTCATCCAGGAGGCCAAAGCCAGCAGAGAAGCATGCCATCATTCCCCTGAACACAGGAAGTCATCTGGGACATTATGGAAATTGATGTAATGAGGAGACAAAAAATGACAGGACTGCAGCTAACATTGGCTAATTTCACTAGACAATGAGTTAGCCAAATTAGCTTTTTCTAGCTTAACCTGAGTGATCTGTTTAACTCCTGCTTGGTAGAAAAAGACTTCAGAACATCACATATGTTAAGGACTGCTTTCAACAAATGTATTATCACTACCCCTTCATGAGATAGGAAGAGGAGCTGTGGTGGGATCTTTGGAGCTTGTTTTGGACGCATGTAGGCAGCACAGTTTCATCAGCTTTTCTGTCATTCTCCTTATGCATCCAAATGGCTCTCAAGCAGAGGTTTCTGTTTTAGGAGCAGTAACTGTGTCCTTGCCATTTCAGTTTGCTCTAAGCTGCTTTACCCATCAGAGGTTTTGGAATCATCATTCTCAATGAGAAAATTTGCTCTCTTTGTAGACAGAATTTAATCTTATCTCATGAAACATGAGTGCATTTCTAGTGCATTTAGTGTGCTAGAAAAGTATTAAGTACCTGCATTTCTGATCTAATCCTTGGGTAAATATGACCAGATCAGTGATTGTAGCTTTAGGCATTTGGCCAGGGAGAAATTAATTTTCTGTGCCGATGATCCCAATAAAAACCTCAGGTACCTCAAACAGCTTAACAAAACTAAACATGCTAGTTCTTCTGTGCAGGTTCAGACTCTGAGATAAAAACCAAACCCTTCCTTGATTGCCATCTTGCCAGGATATGTGTGCTGACTATTATAAAGTATTAAATGAAACATTTTTCTTTGATATGAGCTCAAACAATATATTAAAGCTCTGCATGTAGAAAATCCAAAATCTTATAATTAGGCAGTGGCAGTCATGGATGGCTTAGAACATCAAACCTTTGAACAGTTAAATCTATTTTCTTTCTTCACCTCATGCAGAAGAACATGTAATTTGATCATGAAGCAGAGAGTCACCAAAGATAGCCTGGGAACATTCAGCCAGTGGCATAACCCACCAAAATTGCTGTTTTTATCAAGTCTAGTCTTAACTGAAAACCCTTTACCAGGAAACACTGCTTCTCAAGCACTGTTGTGGGTCATAAGGTTCCTCTTAAAGGCAGTCAGTCACCAGCAAACACCTCTCTGTAGCTTCATTCTCTACAAAACTGCCAGGTAAATAAAGTACATTTTATTCCACATATTCTCCTACTTATTTTTCTTTTTGAAGGAAGACGGGAAGGGGAGAATCTCACTCTGGTTTTATGATATTAAAAATGTATTTATAGTATCATAGAATAGGTTTGGAAAGGATCTTAAGATCATCTAGTTCCAACCACCCTGCCATGGGCAGGGACACCTCACACTAAACCATGTCACTCAAGTCTCTGTCCAACCTGGCCTTGAATACCGCCAGGGATGGAGCATTCACAACTTCCCTGGGCAACCCATTCCAGTGCCCCACCACCCTTACAGTAAGGAATTTCTTCCTCATATCCAATCTAAACTTCCCCTGTTTAAATTTGAACACATACTGCTTATGAACTTCTATTGTTTATACGGACCCATGATTTCATGTACTCAAAGCAAGCAACTGGCTCAGGCTCTGACTTTCTTTTACACTAAAGAGCTCTCAGCCCCTACTGTCAACAGAAACTGAGCCATAACTACTTGTTTTTCGTGTGTACAAAGCACTATGTGGAGTCTGTAATGGCAAGCAGATCTTATTGCTAAATAAGTAATTCAATATAGGCATTTACCAGTCATTTCCACTGGCACAGGGCACATGAAGCACTGCAAACCAGACACGAGTCTCACCTTCTAGGAAAAAAAAGAAAGCACCTTTTCTTTCAGATGGGCAAGATGCCATGAAAAGTGGATATACTTTTTATCCAATTAACAATGTTATCTTCAAGAAACAAAAAATTATTTGGGAAGACTGACTCCATTTTGAAACAGTATCTCAGAGTTTTACACTGCCCTCCAAAAACATTAGGATAGTAACAGGCAAGGGATAAGCATGTTTTGGATTATAGGAGCAGGAAAGAGAGGAAATCCAGAGTTAAGATGCAGCACTTGTTACTCAATATTTAGTTAGCGTAACAGTTCAGATATAATGAATCCATTCTGCATATATTTTATTCCATTTCTAGTGTAAATCTGAAATAATGCAAGCAAAGAACAGAACTGAGTCTTCTGCCTCCTGTACTATTAAGTACCCATGCTTCAAGGTATTGTGGGGAAAATTAAGAAGTGATAAACATTCATCATCCAGGCTTTTATGTCAAGGAATATTTCTACTTAAAGACCCATGTGACACCCCTCTTTGCTTGTAAATATCTACCTGTTCCTAGGACCTGCAGAAGCTTTCAGCAAAAGAAAGAATCTCAGACTTTGAGTTAACCACATCAAAATGAAAGGGCATAAAGCTATCAATGAAACAAGTTTTTCCCTCGATGTGTGGATGAGACGGATCCACAGGCTGCCAACAGTTGTTTTGACCATAAACTGTTGGCAACTGAAGGCTGCCAACAGTTGTTTTGACCATAATATGAGCAAGCTGGTGTGAGCAGTGGAAGAACGGAATGACATTTTTGGCTGTTCCTCAGCAAATGTACAAGGCAGTCTTTCCACATGTTTGCAGGATCTAGATCCTTTTAGTGCACAGCAAATCTTCCTTGAGTGGGCAGCACCTGTGATAAGGGTGCTTGTTTCATCTACCTAGATGTGGTCCTGGCTGCAGTTTCTTCCCCTGTTATCTCAAAGTAGAGGCAATATAAGGTTCTCTAGATAAGGCTGTGTACATACAGCTTGTTTACAAATGGAAGCTATTTTTTTAATGGAAGATCCTGCTTTTAAGGTGGATCTTTCATTGTAAGCATGTAACTGACAGGCAGTAAACTTGAGCCTCCAGCACTCTCAGCCGGCAGGTACTGCCTGCATCAGCCTACCTGTTATCATCAGCTGAAGTATACAAACTGAAGCCTTCAGTGCTATGGGGTTTGAAGAGACACAATAAACTCAAAACCTTCCTGATGAGTACAGTGACAAGGCTGCACTTTTGCCCTGCTGAAAATAAATTTATACTCAATCCACGTGAGTGATGTGAGGATTGATTTTTGAATACTTGCAAATTAATTTGGAAAAAAGGTACTGTAAATAGTAAATATATTCTCCTGAGCACTCTGGATAGCAACTATAGGAGCAAGTTCTAGCATATGATTAACTTTTGCTTTGTTCTTCCTCTAACTTTGTTGTTTCCTGTTCCAGATAACATATTCATTCAAACTACAGTGAGGTTACAGCTGCTGTCACACAACTCTACTTGGACATCCCTACTGTGCAGGAAAAGATCAAAACATGGATTTACAAAAATATGAGAAATCATGCTGAAAAATAAGCGTTGTAATATCTGTTATGACTATCAGCATCTGTTGTCGCAGTGACATCTGGCTTGGGACTTCTTTTTGCTGATAAAGTTCAGGTACCAGAAGAAGGAAGTCTTGCTCCTTGATACAGCTCTAAAAGTCAATACACGCCATTGGCTTTATTACAGTGAATCACTCCTTCAAGCCTTCACCTGCTCAATATCTGACAGTTAAAGGAGACTTACTATTTCAGGTACTCTTCTGTAGCAATTACTACTCTTGGGCTACAGTTACTACAGATTGGAACCCTAGTCATAAATTTGAGATACATATTCAAACTTCTATAAAGTTGGAAAGCACTCAAAAAATCAAAGGCTTTGGGTCATTTCCATCTTTATTTGCTTCCATCTTCAATGGCTGTCCAAAATGAGACACTGCACAGAAGGAGGTGAGTATTTACATGCTGCATTTCTTATACTGACATGCCTGGAGTCTACTGATGCAAATGGACCTGGTCTTATGGTGTAAACTATTAATTTCACATGGTAATATTGTACAACATTGCCTGTCTGCTATTTGCATGAGGCATCTCCTTGATACACCAGGCACTTTAAGACATTGCTTTTCCAGTCACTGATCAACACAATAAAAAAGCTCAAAAAACCCAAACAAAAAATCAAGAAAAAAAAAAACCAAACAATAAAAAACCCACCTAAAAATCTGTCTTGCCATTATTTTTAGTCTCTAATTAAAGTTTTCATATCTTGTTAATTAATGAAAACTGCTTCAAGATGTGTCCTGGGAAGTCAAGGAATGTTGAGGCTGGTGTGCTAATTCCCAAGCTCAGATGTTGAACTCTGCAGTAGTTTTCCAGAAGAACACCTGCAGAAAAATCAAAGAGGCTTCTTCTTCCCCACTCCTCACAGCCTTATTTCCCTCTAGTCCATAAGGTACCCCTGAACTACCCATAACAGGCATTTTCAAGAGTACCCTGTAAATGCAGTCCTGACATTGGAGATACATTTGAGGTTCGTGTCTCTCTTCTTTGCATGCTTATGTATTAGGGAACCACAGCAGCTGCTTAAGGGCAGTATCAGAAATGCAACCACAACACTGCCTCCCCACCATCTCATCAGGGTACTAGATGACACATTTCATGGAATATTTCAACAGTGTAGGCAGGTTATTCTTTTTGCTGAGCCCTAGGTCCCAACCTTTTAATTCTCTAAGTATCCTTCCAGTGCTGGACCACTCACAGCTCATGAACAGGAGTCCTCTCTGCAGTAAAGGCAGAGCTCTGTGAGATGAAGCCAAATTGCAAGCTTGTGTTTCAGCAGCTTCCAGCCACCACCTTCTGAACTGTCCTTCCAAATCAAGCTGCCATCCCACACTTGACTCTTTTTTTGCTGGGGGCTATCCTGCTGCTGTGTATGCACCATGTCTGAAATTCTGGGAAACTTTCAGTGTCCTCTACAGCAAGAAAGAAAATTGCTTTTTCATGAGTGCATTTAATTACTAACAGAAAGGCATTGTCCACAGGCAGCTCAGAATAGCAGTGTTTTTCGAAATCTTAAGCATTCTCATAGATCTTTAGCTCTCCAATCTGTTTGGATCCATTAGGGGACAGATTCTACTAAAATCTACAGAGGTGGGTTAAGCTAGAGGAGATACTGATTTGTACTCGGAGGAAGGGTTATTTGCCTTTACCACTTTCAAATGCTATTTTTAAGTAACATCAGGTGCTCTTTCTCAACCACTGTTCAGTGCTGTTTGCTCCCCAGTCTCAAAAACACCTTCCAGGTGCATTTGCTGAGTGTTAGTAGCTTAACACACTGGGGAGGGAAGACAAACCATAAGCAGCTGCATCTGCCTGTGTAGAAAAACATCTGTAAGTGTTACCCAGCTTTTAGAGTCCTTTACTCTGTAAAAAAGAAAGGTTACTGCCTGGGACAGATATCAGATACATGTTTTGGATGTATTCTTGAGTAACTGAGAGTGAGAAATGGATTGGAGAAAGACAAGCTGAACACTTAAGAGTCCTCTGAGCCAATGTTACTGCTGTACATAAAGAAGCAGCTCTAAGAAGAAGCTGAAGAAGTGGAACATTCATGGATGGTATCCACTCAAAACTGAAATACCAGGATGCTGCCAATGACAGTAGTGGCAGAGAATTCTCTCAAGCTCTTTGAGATAGCTGTGCTGTGAATATAGCACAGTAATCTGTGAGAGGATAAAAAGTTCTACCAGTTGCCTAAAGTAGCCTGAGGGCATAAATGGAGAAATTATAAACTGCCATCCAATATGCCTGGTAATCATGGCTATGGTGGAAACAACTGACAGTCTTGGCACCACACTTCCAATTCTTCTCCATTCTGAAACATAACTTCCCTTGTGGGCTCCTTCCTACTCTTACTTGGGACTGACTGGCTTTTCTTGGCCTTTCCAGGTCAGTAAGCTAGCAACGGCCTTTTGGAGCTGAAGCATGCTCTGCTATGCACAGTCCTGCTGCACCCGAAGTGGCCATACATTTTGATCTGTTTTCAGAAGAACATTTATGACAACGCTCCCTTCTGATCTCGTGAGAAAGTGTTTAACTTCCACACTCCCAGTCTTTCTCTTGGTAATCCAGTGTAGTCCATGTCCCTTATCCATATTTTGCTACTGATAAGTCAAGAAATTCACAACACTTTAAAGAACTAGATAACATCTGTCCAGGATGGAGAATTGTGGTCCAGCTTCCTCAAATCCTTGTAAAAAAACAAAATAGAATCTGGATGAAAAACTGAATCTTAGGCAAGGTTAATATGATGATGCAAAAAGGAAGCTTAAGGAGGTACTAAATGGGAAGGAAAGAGGCACGGTGAAAACTCAATAAGCAAATTGATTTGATAGCACAACATTTAAATAAAAGCAGTTAGTTTATGTCAAGTGTCAAACAGGTTGCTAACACTTACATAGAATCATAGAATAGTTAGGGTTCGAAAGGACCTTAAGATCATACAGTTCCAACCCCCCTGCCATGGGCAGGGACACCTCACACTAAACCATATCACCCAAGGCTCTGTCCAACCCGGCCT
>JAOEHX010057828.1:0-12713 GCA_025448015.1 Bolborhynchus lineola
CCGTTCGGGCTGGGGGGGGAGGTTGGTCCTCAGCGAGGGGAGACTTTGCCGTTGCGAGGGCTGAGGGCAGACCTTCGTCTATTTATTTCTTCTCCCCCGCTCGCTGCAATCGGGTCTCTCTCTCTCTGTTGGAAAACTGTGGAGTGGAAAATGCCTCGAATTTCACAATTGCATGCAAATATGCATTAATGTTATCCAGATTCTTTCACTTAGGGAGTTACCAAAAGCTGCTCCCTCAGTGAGCCTGCGACTGGGCGAGCATCTGCGTGTTCGTTCAAACCGAGGCGTGTGCGCGGCTTTGTGAAGCTCTGAGCCCGAGTTCTGCCTTTTCTGTTGACTTCAGTGGGGTTACTCGAGGCGTTAAGAACTTGTGGTGTGATTGAGAACGTGCAGGACCGAGCTCCTGTTGAAGACGAGTTAATGAACTAAAAATGTAGTCAGTTTATTGTGCTGAGGCAAAGAGCTGAAAAGTCAAATTATCCAAAGAATGATTTTCAGTGGTGTGCTCTTTATGTGGGTATTATTGGAGCCATAGCCTTTGCTGAGACCATATTTTGACATCAAATGGTGAGGCTCTCATTAAGTTGCTTCTCTCTGCAACTTCCCTGTAGAAGGGAAGGGGTTGGAAGATGCATTCCTGAACAAATACTCACTGTTCCTACAGTGGCTCTTGCCCTTTCTTCCTGACAAATGAAACGTTACCCTTCATCACCTGCAGGCTGCTTCTCTAATCTCCCAGCACCAGTTATCCGAGGCTCTTCGCAAAACTGGCTCCACTTTGTAGATTATTTTCTTCATTAAAAACCAATTTTCTCCTTTGACTTTCAGTGCCAAAACCTTGATGCAATAAATCAGTTGAGGTTTGGAGACGGGGGGGGGGGAATCATGCAGCAGAAGCTGTGCTCTGCTGCTTCTTCTCTTCCCCTGTTATTAAGAAGGTGTCATAGCAGAGCGTGGTGCTAGACAGCAGAGGTAAGATGACAGCACTCCATTTCCAAATTCTCAGCTAGTCCTGAGGGCTGTAATCAATACAAGTTTTAAGCTTGCACAGTTCAGATGTATGAGGAGAAGTGACTCAGGTCTAGAAGCCCATTTCTTCTGTAATGTGCCTTCTAGTTTCTGCTGGACCCAGTCCAGCTTTGCTGTAAATGTGATGCTGTCACAGACAGCCGCTGTATGAATCAGTTCTAACGTGGGACCATCACAGCCTCTTCTAACCCCAGTGTCTGTCAGCAGACAAGGAGCGTCTCCTTTCTCTCCTGGCAGGCTCAGCTGGGCTGGCAGTACGGACACATGTCAGTTTCTTGTTGCTTGTCTCGCCTTGGCATGCCTCCTTGGCCTTTGAAATGATTTGGGATGCCCACAGGATGAGTGCTTAAATGGGCCCATAAAGCTTGAGGTTTGGCTCCCCCCTTGTTGGTTTCGGTTGGTTGGGTAGTACCGTGTCCTGCAATGAAACTACTGAGGCCATTTGGGATTTGCCAAATAAACCTCAGGCTTGTTGTCAAGCTGTATTTGCTGGCACCTGCAAGCAACTTAAGCAGTGCCAACAGATACTGAGTTGATACAGGTACAGGAATGTTCCTAATTTGGGGAGAGTTCCCTTGGAAAGGAGGAGAGTTTGGTCATTGAACAGAAATAGGTACTGAAGAAGTGCTTCACTTAAAGGTACTTGGTATAGGGCATGCACCCACAGTCACAGGTGAACTGAGGAAAACATGATCATCTGTTATGATCTGGGGCAGGTGTGTGAATTTAGGAAAGAGGCTATATAGTAGCATCATGGTAATTGGCATGTAAGCACTTTTGGAAGCGCTGCTCTAAGGACAGCACTGCTTATACTGGTTTTTAACCAGTACTTTAACGAGGAATTCTTTGGACAGCCTTTTGTATTAGGTGTGTGTCTGGAAAGCTGGTGCGCCTTCAACTGCTAAAGGTAAATGCAGTGTCTGTAGGCATGTGAATTCAGGGGCTTTTGCTTAGGGTTAGTGTTTTGCTTGGGTTTTTATCACACCATCTGTAGTCAGACTTGCCTCAAACTCTGTTGGTTTGAATCATCTTGTTTAGAGTTATTAGGGAGGAGAGCTGCTTCTTAGCTTGCAAATCAACTGAGACAGGTTCTCATGCTGGAAGTGTTCACACCCCGTGTAGATGAGGTCCTCAGTGCTATGCGTTAGTGGTGGCCTTGGCAGTGCTGGGGAGCGGTTGGACCTGATGATGTTAAAGGTCTTTTCCAACCTGGTTGATTCTCTGCACTAAATGCCAGCCAGAAGAGCTGTGGCCGGATTGGAAACAGAGCAGTATTCCCTCCCCACACTTTGGAGTAAAGAAGGAATTGAGAACTTCTCAGCCCATCCTGGCTTGGGATGACTTACAATACCACACACAGGCAATCAAGTATTAAGTGTCATCTGCTTAGACCTGTGGACCTCATCTGGTTCTTTCTGATCTAACAAGAAGACTGTTTGGATGCAGTCTCTTTGAAACAAGGGCCACAATAATCCTGCTTGCCTTGTACTTCGTGTTTAAAAGCTGTGTTTCTATACTGGCAATGTAGGGCTAGAAAGTTAAATGTTGCATGGAGTACTTGGTTGACTAAGATTTGTTTGAAGCACTGAAATATTTAAAGACCAGAACACCCAATGGGACAGAAAATGAGCCCTGTGCTGTAAAACAGTGCAGTATATAAAGAATCACGAGCCCCTGATGGTTACTGCTAATGTGGTATTAATGTTTTTCTTGGATAATGTAATACACCCACAGTATACAAGCACTGTAACAGTTATAGTCTTGGTTGATGGCCAGGGCATCTGGTTCAAATGGTGCAGTGTATTTCAGAGAATATGGATTCTTTGTGATATTCCAATGCTTTATCAATAATTGGAGACAAAAATGGCTTGTCAGTGTTTGTAGATGGCAGCTGGGTTCTGCAGCCCTTGGTCGGGATTCTCACTGAGGTACGTGGAATTGTGTGTGTGTAAGGATGGCAAAAGCAAGCCCTGTGTTTACATGGTGCTGGAAGTTACAGATGCTGCTCTGATTTGTGGATGAAACAAGGAGGTTGAAAGAAGGGGAGGTTAGAGGGCATAAGGCTTGTGTGAATTTAGTTCTGCTCTTACTAAATCTCCTGGGAACACGGTGAGGAGGCATCAGGTATGAAAGCAAACCTGCACCCTTTGATGGAGTATGCAGTGAGTTCCCTTTAGAGAGTAAGCAAAAGCACCTTTGGACCCAAATCCTGAGAGTAACAGACTTTTCCATGGTTTATTGCATTACATTGGAGACTGTAAAGTCCCAGCACAATAAACATTCTCCAACATGGGCATGCTAACCTTGTACCATTGCCTCAGACCTAGAGGAGAATTAAGCTTTATTATAAGCAGCTCTGAAACTGAAAAAACTGCTTTTGTGTTCAGCTAAGGGGAAGTGCAGAGGAAGCTGATAGAGAATGAAGACCTAACCTCAGTTTTGGTTTAGTTCTCTTGCACTTGAATAAGGTGTGAATTTAAATGAAATGGTTGCAAAGGAGCCTTAACCTGACTGCTGCACCCAGCCTGCCTTCCCTTCAGAACCCAGAGCAGTGAGCAGCCTGGTGTGGAGCCACGAACCTGGCTACACCTGGTGTGGTTTGGGTCCAGAAGCAGTGCAGGTGTGCTTCCCTAGAGGCAGGGCTTGCTGTCTGAAGTGCTGTGGGTCTAATCGCTTTCAGAGCTATTGTGGAGAGGGACTCTTCATCATGGACTGCAGTGACAGGACAAGGGGTGATGGGTTCAAACTGAACCAGGGCAAATTCAGGTTGGACCTAAGGCAGAAGCTCTTCCCTGTGAGGGTGCTGAGCGCTGGCACAGGGTGCCCAGAGGAGCTGTGGCTGCCCCATCCCTGCAGTGCTCAAGGCCAGGTTGGACACAGGGGCTTGGAGCACCCTGCTCCGGTGGAAGATGTCCCTGCTCGTGGCAGGGGTTGGAACTGGGTGAGCTTTGAGGTCCTTTCCAACCCAAACCATTCTATGATTCTGTGTATGTTGGTAGGGAGCATGTATGAACACGACAAGCTCTCCTTTGAATGTGGTATGCCAAGGTTAGGCAGGTCCTGAGCATCACTGAGTTACCTCATACTACTGCAGCACTTTTGGTCGATAGCATTAGTCATCAAAAAAGTGGTTTTTATGCTGAAAACAGGACTGGTTTTGCTGAAATTAGCAAGCATGGTTTTGGGGTGGAATATACTTTTCTGTTTCCTTTTGATGGTATGTATGTGGTTTCTTGAAAGTTCGTGGATTTCCATAATTTTCAATGACTCTTCAAGAAACGCTGGGGTCGAATTCGTTGTTGCAGAGGATCAGCTCAGAATCCTTGTGCTGCGGGTAAATTACAGTGTGATCTAGAGAGGTTCTCTTGGATGGGGAAATGCGTTTTAGGGACTAGAAAGGACAAAGCTAACTGTGCACAGGCAAGAGCAGTGCTGAGATACTCCTTATGAGGTGCAGTGTCTGGCTTAAGCTATCCTAGTTCTTCAAGCTCCCCATGGGCTGACATGGAAGGCTGTAGCAGATCTGCAGGAGGTTTTCTGTTCCATGCTGCCAGCCTCATCCACCCTCTGGACTTCAGTGGGTTAATTTTGGCACAAACCCCCACCAAACTAATGGAATTAGAGGGGTCTGGGCTGTAGCATGCTTCTCTTCCCTTGTGTAGAAGGCTCTTTGCCAGAGTCACAGCCCTGTAGGAAGTGCATGGAAAACTGCTGGACCAGTAGTAAAATGGTGCTATAGCATAGAGTGCCTTTAGCTGAAGATAGTAACTGTTTCTCTTGCCACTACTATAGTTTGCCCTGTGCAAGGCAAAGCAAATGTTATCCTCCACAAATCTGGCATCTGTTGGTTGAACTTGAGTCTGTACCCTGGTTCTGTCTGATCAGACAAGACCCAGGTTATTATTCCTGGTAAAATCACTTTTGGCTGAGTAAATCCATGAGGGTAAGTCTGTTGACACTGATTAAAGCAAGGCATTTAGCCCTGAAAGCAGCAGAACTTCAAAAACCACAAGGAGGCAACTTGTAGGTTCTGTGTTAAGGTCATTTTCCCAAATTGGCACAAAGGAAAGGGTTTTGTTTCCTCCCAATCTTCCTTTTCTAAGTTAACAACTGTGGAGATGCCTTTATTTTTATACGATTGATGAGTACATCAAAATATCTTCTGGCTGTTAACTTCTTTTTTTTGGTCTTTATTCCTGAAGTTGAATATAAAAGGGGGTTTTTGCTGGCTTTTACTAGGCCAGAAGCTTCTGGTTTTGTGTGTGCATCTTTATGCATTTAGAAATGTGTGACCTGATTCCCTTAAAATAACTTTTATAGATAGCAAGTAAGATAAAAAGTACAACACAGAGATGATGGATAATGTGCTTCAAAATTAATGTTCTGAAAGCTCAAGCAGTTCTACTGTGATCATTCATCATATCAATCCATTTCTGCATTAAATCCTAGAACAAGATTGTAAAACAAATCTTAATGAAACCCATTCATTGGAGAATTTGTTAATGCATTTTCATATCTCGTACAGCTAAAAGTGAGCAGGGAGTTAGGTCTTGTCAAGTGCTTTTAAGGCTTTTGATGGCTATGGCTATAATCAGTAAATCAAATGGCTTTTGGAAAGTGGGGGAAGACACATGTCATCAATGCAACTGAACCATGCTTTTTCTTTTCAGATCAGATGGGAGGGGGGAGCTGACCAATTACATGGTGAAGTCTCGCTGCTAAACAGGGTTTTCATTCTTTATTAAGAATGATGCACTGTGTGACTCTTGCAACTGATGAACAGTCTAATTCCTCAAAATTAGCTCACGCTAACGTCACATTTGCCTAAATGTCCTCTTAAAAAAGCAATTTCTCAGCATAGACAATGCTTCAGGGATAGACCAAGGATGATGCTATGCATAAAGTGCATGAGACAGCTTCAGCGCACTTTCAATTTCAGCTCTTCTTGTTCCATTCGGCACTAATTTGTTTTAGTTTGAAGAAAATACAGCTAATTCTGAAGCTTTTCCAGCTCCTTGTGTTGGAGGGATATATTCTGGTCAATTCAAACTCCCCTCATGGCCTACTGTGAAGTGTTTGCTCTAACAATGCAAAGTAACAAACGTTGAGATGGAACCAGTAGTTTGTGTCCATACTGCTGCCCAATATTAGCGTTCATTTTCTGTAATGATTCAAACTGAGTCACTGGAAGTTGTTGTTTTAGTTGGTGTCTCTTTTGTTGTTTGTGGTGAGTATGATGAAATACATATTTTAATAGTTCTTTGCAGCCTGTACTTGCACTGTGCTCTGGAGTACCCATGACAGTGTAAGTCACGTTTGACTGAGGCAAGAAGTGCCTGCAGTTGGTGGCTTGGGTTCGTTCTGGAGCAGCTGAGGAGCTTTGAAATCCATTTTTGTTTCTGCTAAATAAATAGCTATGTAAAACTTTGATATGTCAGCCCAAGTGAACCTATCAATAGGGGTTTATATCACATTGTTTCATATTAGGGTGAGCCTACAGCTTGAAATAATTTGGTCTCTATATAAAGGATGTACAATTTTGAGGCCACTTGAACGTTATCCTATAGAGAGATCAAACTGTTCAGTGGGATATTTAAACATTGATGCACTCCCGCTCTGGGAATGCATACAAGGAGCTACTGAGTAGATGTGGGTATCTCTGTAACGCTGTTGACTTTCGCAGGAGAATGTGGGTGGAAGAGCAGCATTTTGCCAGATTACTTTGATTCTACCATACAAATAGACTTTGAGTTCTTTGAGCAGCTCTGTGCTTGCTTTGAATACAGTTACAGCACTTCTGTTAAGATGAAAATTTGCTTGGTGTCTTTCCTCCCCCAGGTGTGGGCCTTGAATCCCATACATGCAAAGAAAGGGTTGGATAGGTACTTGAAGTTCAGTTTGACTTACTGTACTGATTTAGGGCCGTATTTTGATCTCAGAAGCTGCATTTGAACAATGTAATTAGTATGACTAACTGCTTCTGCTTAACTGTTTCCAAAGCTAGGACTAAACATGAGCAATAATTCATACATACCTGGCTTTTGCAAAGTGCTAAGGCAAAAGCATGATACGATCTGTGTGACTGCAGTGATTAAGACAGGCCTACTTAGAAACAACAGACTATTTCCATGCGTTGTGTTCCTTACCAGAAGTGAAACCATCTTTTTCCCCCTGTATCCAAAGGATGCTACTTGTGATGCAGTCACAAGTTTGTAAATACCAGAATTGTTCATAAACTCATCTGTCCCTTGTACTTAAATGCAGTCTTTAATCATATGGCAGCTGCACAAGATTTTTGCCTACTGCATGTTTCTCGTACTGGTTGTAGCACCTCTGGTGCTTTATGCCCAGCTGAGGAACAGTAGCTAAGGAGGCTGTATCCCCCGCTCCTGTCCCCAGTGACCACAGGTAGGGTAAGAAACCCATTTACCAAGCATTTAGTTCTGCTGTAGTAGTGGGTTGTGCTTTGTAGTGCTGGAGATCTGAGCTTGCTCCACTGAAGATCCATGGAGGAGCTTGAGACATGATACAAAAAGACATGCTGGTGTCAGTGACCAGGGTTATGTCCTCACCCGATGTGATGAACGCTGTGGTCTGGAGTGAGAAGGGCAGTTTCTGTTCTGTTGGAGGCAGGTGGTGAGGAGCAGGTATTTCTACCATATAAGCCCAAAAGAACCTACCTATGGGGTTTTACAATACATTGTTTTGTATTTGAGTGAGGCTACAGCTTAAAATAATTTGGTGTCTATCTTAAGGATGTGAAATTTTAATACTAAGGATGTACAGATTTATTCTCCTTTCACTTAGAGGGGAATAAATTTGGAGCAAATCTGTAGAGTTTTGTGTTTGTGTAATGACTGTGGGGAAAATACGTATATATTCAAATTGCATTTGTGCACTGTGCCAACCTGAGCACACTTGTGGGGGCTTTGATCGACCCACATATGTATCTGAAAGCATAGTGGGCACCAGCCTTGGTTAGCTTGCTACAGCTCAACAAGCAGAGGTTTCCTCTTGGTCACCTCTGCGTGCTTCCTCTGTGCAGGCAACACTGTGGGAATGTGTCAGGCTGCTCGTCTCTGACCTTTGCCAGTGTGTCCCAGGAGAGGGACCATGCCCCACTGAAGGGTGGGCCAGGGAAGCCCCCTTACAGGAGGGGCTGGGATGCTATGGGTGTGTATGTGCAGCAGTGCGGGGCAGCCTTTCAGTAACTTGCTCCATGTCCTTGCAAGGAGGTGACCTCTTCTCAGTGAGCCGGTCCCATGAGATACGTGTCTGTGAGGTGCTGCTTGTCCTCAGGCATTGTAGGGGTTTGAGCTGTTGGGCAGTTTTGGTTTAACAAAGCACTTTATCTAATAACAGGATGCAGTAGAGAGGATAGTTCTGGTGCAGTGAGGTGTTCTAGAGACTTGCTGTCTTTGTTAAAGGATCACTGTGATTTGGAAAGGCGTTTTATGATGCTTCTGCGATGGTGCGTTCTGTCAGTGGAGGAAAGTATGGGTTGCAGTGACTGAGCAAAATCCATCCTTACATTTTGGAAGGAGTTAGAATGGTTTTTCTCGTGTTGCTTTAAAGCAGCTGTGTCTAGTTTAAAGTGATAATCCAAAACGGGTCTGACATTTGAGTGTGTAAAGGCTGACATGTAGATATACTGCAGGGAGCAGAGCTCACTTGTGGAAAACGCAAGCTAGAAAATATGAAGTGAGGCATTTCCCAAAGTCACCAGCGCTCCAGACTGAAGCTCATCACAGAAGTCCACCCTCCACATGCAAGTCGTCGTGCTGCTTTTGAGCTGCAGCAGTTCTTACTTGGGTTTCTGCAGTGTGATGTGCTCTGTGCTGTGCTTCTGCGTATTTCTGTTCGTCCCAATGGTCTTGCTCAGACTGTGCCAAATGCAGTGCAAGGTCTTTTGTATGAGCTCAACCCAGCCCAGATCCCAGCTCAGTTCTTCTTGGAGCTGATAGGAAGAGCTAGTGATGCTTACAGCTTCTCCTTGGGCAAGGCAATACCACTAACCCAGTTAACACTGTGATAGGGATTGATTTCCTGGTAAGGGAGTCCTTTCAAAGTGGTGCCTCCGGTCACTAAACAGTTTGAGTACTGCAGCTATCGCATGTCTCTGAAGAGAATTTAGCAGTGGCTTTCTTCATGGTCCTTCTCTAACCAACTCCTTTCTTGGCCTTGTTGACCCAGTTGTAAGTCCCCAAGAGGCTTTTCCCTGCGATGCTCAAAGAGGTCACTAGAGCATCCCTTGTGCTTGTTGTGCAACAAAGCCACAGCTGTTTCCTGGCCTCTGGGACCCTGTGTCCCTGCAGATGGAGAGGCAATATTTGCCTCAGTGGATGTTATTCAGTATTTTCTTATGTTAGCAGTAATTGTTTAACAGATTATGAGCTGTCTTCAAGCAGCACGCTGTCAGGGATGTCAGTGCAATTGAATGTAAATGATGACAATGAGAACAGCCCTTCTACCTCCAGGTTATCTGTCAGAATAAACTAGGCAGGGGAGTTGTAAGTGGGAGTCCTTATTTTATGCTGTGTCTTGAAAGAGTTCACACAGGAAACCACCATTGTTGGAGACAACCTTGATGAAGAAACACAGGTGTGTTCTCCATGTAGGCATAGAACCACTGTTCTGTTATTGTTTTGTCTTTAAAGAGATCTGGGAAGAGGAGTGAGTGACTGGAGAGGCATTCCTATTTGCCTCCAAAGAACCTTTTTTGCAGGTGCTGGGGCTCTGACTCCTTGGGCTGTTAAGCCATAGCAAGTTAAAAACCCCCAAATGGGTATAGGAAGTTTGGAAACCGTCAGTGCAGATCATCTCTCCCTTTGCAGCAGAAGCAGGAGCAGGGGAACTGATCCTCCTGAGCCTGGGAGCCTCACAGGCAAACTGGCAGAGGCTGATGGCTTGGAAACCCCTTTCCTGGCCTGGAACGCAGGGCACTTTTCTGGCAATGTGGAACTGGAAGAGCCACATTGAGCCACAAAGATGAGTCAGGGTTGTGGTGTTGGCTCCTGGGAATGGGCCGGGTCGGATGGGGCTTGGAGCAACCTGCTTTAGTGGAAGGTGTCCCTGCCCATGGCAGAGGGTTGGACCTGGATGAGCTTAAGGTCCTTTCCTACCCAAAGCAGTGTGGGATTCTATGATTCTATAAGCTCTTCAAGGAGCTCTTGAGGCAGTGGAGAGAAGGGAAGGTTATCTTTTGAGATGGGGAGATGGTGAGAGGAAACATGTGCAGGAAATAGAGCAATTCAGATCAGGGCAGGCCCTAACGTTTGTATTTGCATACTTTTTTGTCAGTTTTTTTATGCTTCCTGATGAAAATGTAAAAATATCCCAACACAGTACAAGGCAGTGTTTATAACAGACGCTCAAAAGCACTTGCTTTAGCAATGACAAATGGCTGGCCTTACTTAGTCACAGGAAGGGGTAAAAGACACGTATTGTTCTTGGCACCAAGTGCTTCAACCAAGGCCAACCCCCAGTATTTCAAAGAGGCTGTGGCAATCAAAGGTCCTGAAGTTACACTACTGGTGTATATTGTTCAAAAGAGTGTATAAAGATACACTTAATCATGCTGATGGGATTGGGCAATGGATGTAGATAGCTACCGGAATGTTGTATTTAAACCCACTTGAAGTTTGCTAACGGGACAAAAGATTTTGAGAGGAGAAGTTCAAATAAACAAAACTCCTTGCAATGAACAAGTAAAAAGCCTTGTTTGTGTCACTTGGTTGCAGGAAGCTTTGATGAAGGCTGTGTTGGAGCAGTTGGTAGGTCTTAATAAGTGAAGGCTTTCCATGACTTGATCTCATGTGGCCTCCTGGCTTTTCTTTCAAAACCAATGGGGTCTTTGCAGCTGTGAAAGGAACCACCATCTCCTCCCGCTTGCCAGTGCCCAAGCAGCAGCGCTGCTGTCTCCCTTGGCACAGGTCTAGTTAGCTCACTGCACAAGAGCCAAAGCAGCAGAGAAAGCGCAAGGTCTGGGTCCTGCAGTGGGTATGTTCATGCTTTGAACGAGACAGCAATCATGGAAAGGTTAGCACACACAGATCTGGTGAGAACCCTGCTCAGGTTTGTGTCTTACTGGCTGAAGCTCCTTCTGGCTTGTACAGCAAGCATCAAGTTCTTCCTACCGGTGTAAGTATTACAGTTCTCTGGTGTCCAGTTTGAAGTGCTGTGCTCTACAAGAAGTATTGCAGCTTGTGTGGCCAGCAGTGAAGGTGACACTGAGAGGAGCCACTGTGCCAGCATTCAGGGAGGAGAAAGACTGATCCTGTGCTGGTTTGGCTGCATATAAGAGGCATCACATTTGAACTGAGTGTTGTGGTGGGGCACAGAGGGGAACAGTTTGGTGAATCTGTCCTCAGTTGAGGTGTATTTTACCTGCTTAGCAGTCCTGTGTTTCATTTGCATGAATCCATCCTCTTGAGCTTTTCATGAGTAATTAAGATGCTTAAATCAGGGGATAATCCTGTTGAATGCAGTGGGAATAGTATGTGGGGGGAAAACCGTTCAGGGACTGAAGCTATGGAGAATGTGTTCTGAAATGAGTGTTTCCTCTAATGCAGCCATAGCCTTGTCTAATATCTAACTGATGTGCTCTTTCAAACAGATACTAATTTTGTCCTGGGCAATGCCCAGATAGTGGATTGGCCCATTGTCTACAGCAATGATGGATTTTGCAAGCTATCAGGATACCACAGAGCAGAAGTTATGCAAAAAAGCAGCACCTGCAGGTATTTGAGAACAGATTGATTTGCTGGTGAATATCTTGTAGTGTTGTGCTTATTGCTCGAGGAGAGAAGTAATCTGCTTATTCCAGTTTTGTCTTTTATCTCCTGGGGCTGCATCTGTCATATATGTTTTCCAGGTGAAACAAAATCAAAGAAGAGCTATATCTAAATAGGTTCTTTTCACACTGTGAAGTGTCTCTGTCTACTGTATGACTCGAATTTCCTACTTCATTTGCAGTTTTATGTATGGAGAGCTGACAGACAAAGATACAATTGACAAGGTCCGGCAAACATTTGAGAACTATGAGATGAACTCCTTTGAAATCCTGATGTACAAGAAGAACAGTAAGTACTTGATTGGTTTGTTCATTAACATCAGTGTGTAAAGTTGTTGTAAATTAGGGTGTAAACTGCAAGTGCACGTCTGTCAGCCTGGAGGACCGTGCTTTCTGTTGTACCAGTTGATCTGGTAGAGATGAGAGAGAAATGAGAACATTAGGGGTGAAAGTCACTCAGGGAGGCAGATGAAGCTTTCTAATTTGGTCTGACGTTTAGTGCAGTTTGTGTGAGATGCTTTAAGACAGCACTCAAGACTCCATCAGCAGTGATAATGCACAAGCTTGGTTTCCCTTACAGACAACACACTTTTTCAATGTTTCAAAATGTTTTTTTGGAATAAAAGGAACCCATCTTTTGTCCCAGAAGCTGAACGACTTCTGATGTTTTCAGATGAAACTGCCTCTTATTTTGGACAAAAAAAAATCCTTAATTGGGATATGTTTTTTTTTCCCAGGGCTTTTAGTCTGTAACTGCATGTGTCAGCAGATGAAAGAGATATTGAGAGACATTGAGGTGCTGGAGCAGGACCAGGGAAGGGCAATGGAGCTGTGCAGGGCCTGGAGCACAGTGTGATGGGGAACGGCTGAGGGACCTGGGGGGTTCAGATGG
>JAOEHX010057830.1:0-16363 GCA_025448015.1 Bolborhynchus lineola
CATACTAAAGACAGTCTGTTAAAATTATTATGGGCAAAAGCTGTGAGATTGTGTAGCTGGGGTTGTTTTTACATGTAGGTAATATTACTGCACACATCAGAAATGCTTTGCTTTCAATTCTGCTCAGTCTGTCTGTATAGTGAGAAGCTGGAACACTTCACATTCCTGAAAAGAAACTGCATTTGGTGATTGCTAGTACATACCATTAGTATGTAGACATAGATTTTTCTAGATATAGTCAGCGATTACAACTTTTTATTGCTTATAAGGGTAAACCAATCAGTAACTGTGGTACACGTTCTTTTTGGTGTCTGATTTTTGGGATTCACTACTTGAATTCTCTGTATGTGGGTTTTAGGTTTGTGTGTTAAAATATGTCTTGTCTTTTTGTAGTGAAGTTATCCTTATGTTTAGAAAAACATATAAGTTACCAAGTTTTACTTTTCATTATATTGTTTTGTGTGAAGAAATTATATCTGTTGAAGTTGAAACCATTTCAAACTTTACAGGATTAATATCAAAGGTAATCTTATCTCTATATTAATCTTAAACAGATTTTTCTCTGCACATACACAGAAGTAAGATTTTTGAATTCTATTTTTGTGTGTGTTCTGGATTACTTTCAGTACTCCAGGTAGTTATCATAAAAGAGTACACAAGAAAAGCAGACAACAAAAGATCTGGTCTTACATACCATTACTTAATTAACCCCCAAACATTGCTGATCTTTGTCCCTGTGCCTGGAGCATTTTGTTAGTTAGGAGCCAGCCTGCATCTGCACGGAGGTAACGTGAGGATGTTCTGCAGGGTACAGATCAAGGACAGGCTTTAAGTGCAGCCATGCTTGAGGCTCTTTGTTTATAGTATCTGGAGTTTGAAGATGTCACTGTATTTTATTAGTGAGTATGACAAGTCCAGTTGTAGCCTTTGGACCTGCAATATGACACTGAATCTTAATGAAGCTGTTGTATGCTATTAATCCTGGATTCATACAGTAACTTAGTCTGGAGGAGAGCTCTGGAAGTCACCTCTTCCAGCCTCTCCTCCTTACTAAGTGTTAAAAAAGTGAGACTGCTCAGGGTATTACCCAGCTGGATTCTGGAAGTCTATAAGGATGGAGATTCACAGCCTGTCTGGAAGCCTGTCCTGTTAATTTGTGCTCAAGTCAGGCCATCTCTTCTATGGCCCCTCTTACATGGTGGAAGAGTGCTCTGAGATGCATCCTTAGCCTTATCTTCTCCAGGTTAGACAAACCTAGGTTCTTCAGTCTCTCCTCCTGCATCATTTGCTGCAAACACTTTGAGTGGCCATCCACTGAACTTCCTCCAGTTTCTCCACATCTCTTACGCTGAGCAGAGGTCTCTTGATACAGCCTCAAGAGTGGAGTTCCATCATCTGGTGGCTTGTGCAGCTGGCTGTGTGCTTAGCCCTTGTTGCCGCAAGAGTGCACTGCTGTCTTGTGCATTTTGCTGCCCACCAGGACCCCCAGAACCTCCCCTGCAGAGCTGCCACCTATCAGCGACTGCCTGGGTCCACTCAGGATGCTGCTTTTCCCAGGGCTGACCCTCCGCAGGCTTCTAGGAGGCCACTCCGGCATCCAGCAGAGGTCCCACTGGGGAGCAGCCTCGCTTTCCAGCATGTCCGCACTGTCCCCATTTTATTTTTCACTTTCAGACATCCTGAGTCTGTGCTGCTTCCTTTTGCCCAGGTGAGTGGTAAAAATATCAGCCCCAGTAAGAACTCTTTCAAACCATTGACTGTCTTTTGAGTCTGATGTTCCAGCCAGGTTTTACCCACTTTGTAGTCTACCTGATGAGTTCATATCTCCTTAGCTTGTCTGTGAGGAGAAGTGATGTGGGTATTTGTTGTTTGGGGAGTGTTGAAAGCCTTGCTAAAGTCAAGGCAGAAGGAATGGGCTACTGTCCACTGATCCACAGAGACAGAAAAGGTGGGTTGCTCAAGAGTAAATAAGTGGTGGCTTCTCTATGTCACTTCCTTGCTCTTCTTGTGCCTGAAGATAGCTTTTTCTGTTAGGACTTGCTCTGTCTGTTGCCTGGGAATTGAACTGAGACTGACTGCCATGCCCCTGGATCCTCTTCCTTGCCTGTTTTTTTCAGCGTTAACAATCTTTTTAAGTTCTGATCGCAGCTGAAGTTGACCTGATAGCTGCAAAGAGTCTCTGTAGTGATACCAATGCTTTGTTCTTGAGTGTGCCTTGCAGCTTGTTACAATTGCAATTGTATCGGTTGCCGTTGTAAAGTCTTCTCTCAGCTTCTCATGTTTGGTTTTTGGTTTTTTTTTCCAGAGATGACTGTTCTAACTAACTTCTTTGTGGTTTCACTTTCTGCTGCTTTCTAAAATCCCTAATACATCAGCAACAGTATTCCCAGTGCTGCTTCTTGAAGGACTGCATTGATTGTCTCTTAATTGAAAAAACAGCAAAAAGAAAACCAACAAAAAAGCTCCAGACAAAAACACCCGCAAAACACATACCTGTCCTTCATTTTCTGTATTTTACCAGTTATTAACCTTTGGGGAAACTGCTCCTGACCTAAGGCACTCTTATAAATGTCTTCTAAAAATAATAAAAAAAGGTTTCTACATAAATTCTGTTAAAACAAGAATTTCTATTAAAACACTTCAGTCATTTATGTGCATGCTTTTTGTGTGGATATAAATTTACTTGTATGATTTCATTGACCTTTGTGGTACTAACTGCAGTCTTTAACATTAAGCACATGAATAAGTGTTTTCAAAATTGAGGTTGTAAATAATAAGCTGTTTCACGGGGAGAAATGTGTCTCATTGATGTGGTTTTTTGTTTGTTTGTTTTGAGGGGTTTTGTAAATTTACAGTTCACATAAATAACCTATTAAAGTTGCCATTAACATACCAAGGCATTGCAACACTGTTTTCTTATTTCAGAATGATCAAAATTAAAAGCACAAAATAATCTTCAAAGAATAAAAACCTGAACTGCCTTTTGCTCATGCTGGCTTTAGAGAAATAAGACCTGCAAATGAGGATCCCTTACTAAGTACCAGACTTCCCCAGCTGCTGCGTGACTCAGTGTTAATTCATTTCAGTACCTTTCAAAGACATTGTTTGGTATCTTATGTAAATAAGTGAAATATTTCCAGTAATGTTGGATATAACTGTTCTTTGTGTTTCGTTCTCCTCTTAATAGTTATTTTGTGCTGGAGGCATTACAATACTGATTTGTCTCTAAAGAGTCTGATGATGGGCTGCTGGTGGATGTTTGCATGTTGTTCAGCTAGTCTGCTAATTCTGATCTTTACTGTGGATCTGTGCTGGTTTGTGAATGTCCATCAGAAATCTTAGTGAAGCAGTGTTAAGAACGCTGAAACAAGATCAGTAAGTTTTGTAGCAATGAGGGCATAATTGCTGGATGGTCAAACTAAACCCTTCATTCCAGTTGAAGGTAAAAGAGGAGTAGGAGCAGGAGGGAAACTCAGTGTTGTCATTAACCTTTCTTTTTGTATAGCAAGCTCATTAGAATTTAATTGCCCATTAATGACTTCTGTAAAAACAGGTGCACTTGAATTCTCATGCTGTATATTTATATACTGATTCTCAAAGATAATGCGTGGCATGATACTAGTCCTTAGGATGTGGTAGTAGTAACCAGCACCACTATTAACTTTTTGTTTAAACAATTGTCCAGAGCTCCCCAGAAAACCTAAAATTGCTGCAGCTCTTACACCTGGCATTCATTCTGTCAGCCTAGTTCCAGTTTCAAGAAAGTAGATTGTCCTGTTAGGTCCTTTGGTACTGAGAAGAGAGAAGACCAACTTTGAAAGTACCTATTTTACATAGCATATAATATCCATTATGTTATGTCATCATGTCATGAAACTGAGATCTTTGCTGCTTTTAATGCGAATTTATACGGTGCTTAAATTCTGGCATTAGACTCTGACATTCAGGTCCTCTCTAGACAGTATTTCTGAAAACTTTTGGAGGCTTTTGTAGAGAACTGTGTGCTTTTCCTTAAAATATTGCTTACCAGTGAGACAGAAACACTTTATTCTACTTACTTTTTTTTATGTAAAACTATAGAAGCTCTGTTGGCATTAGCTTTAACTATCTGAGAACCTGAGTTTCAGAGTTGCAACTGGCAAGACAAGGTTGGGATGCATATTACCTGCAAAATCTGATTTTCAGTTGTGTATTTGGTTAGAATTTTAATATAGATGCAGTATTGATTTTAACTTACTCTGCTGCCTAACTACATACAAATTGCATTTGAAGACTGGAGAGTTATTAGACAAAACCCAATCTGCTTTGTGTCATCTCCAAGCACGTAACCTTTTTGTAGTGGAAATATTACTTTGGTCAGAAGTAGGTTTTCATATGGAAAATAACAATTTTTTTTTTAGTGCTGTTGAGCCAGCCAGTAGGACCAGGACTAGAAGAACCTCTGAATAATGCCATCTGGTGCTCCTGAAGTCTGCCTCAGAAGTATTTGGCAGTTGACTTCATCAGGTCATTATGTCATTCTCAAATCAGTAGAGTGGAAAAAAAGTGGGCTTCTTCCAATATTCTGTCTTTCAGTTTGGAAACAGTGTTTGTATCTGTTGCTTTTTTTTTTTTTCCAGAGCTAGTAAAGTAGGATGAGCCTTTGTCAGATGCGCCTGCCACTCTGGTAGAAGCTTGGCAAATACTTAAAGATGGTTTCTTAAATTTCTTTTTCCCTTTGAAGATTGTGACAGACCCAGTAAATCATGGTCTTTGCAAGTGGAACGCCATCTGAATGTACTGGAGAAAAAAAAATAATTGCAGTGTAAATAACTTACTGGCTTCAGTAATTTAGAAACAAGATTAGAAGAAGAGATGATGGGGCTCCTTCCCTTTGCCTTAACAGGCTTGCATGGGATTTAGGAAACTGATCAGTTCCTAGCCTGTGGAGATTTTCCCAGGATTTTCAAAATCTCCATTTTCCTGTGAGGAAGGTAGCCCTTTGATACTGATAGAAGTACATGATGCTTAGCTCTGATTCAAGCAGGAGCCTGGGTTTGCCTGTATAATGGTGTGCTGCATGCTTTCCTTAGTGAGCTTTAGGCAGTGCCCTCCTCCATGGGGAAGGACCACTCTTCAAAACAATCTGATTTTCTCCATGGCCTTGTGCTTAGTGTGGCTGTACTGGGGCATGTGGACATTGAAATGATCAAACCTACAGGAGTCAAATGAGCAATGCCCATAGAAGATTTGCTTCATGGTGTTTGCTCTCGTTTTGGCCCATTTCTATTGTGCCTGGAGTCTCTGTGGGCAGGTAGCTGGTCTGCCCACTCACCATAGAACAAAATTGCAGAATGAGTTGGCTAAGGCTGGATCTAGAGTAGAAGAATACTACAGAGTTTAGTGCGAGAGCTTATTTATCATCCCTGGTCCAAGAAAGGAGTCTCTCCTCCCCCTTCATTTAGGGTACTTCTGAACTTGTGCTTTTTTTGTGACTTGAAAGCTCAAAACAGATTAATTACTTGATTATGCTTACTCTCAGAAGCCTCAGCTGCTGCGGAGCGAATGCCAGCCTGCTTGCTGATGGGCACATCTGTTATATTTTATCTATTTTGTAATCTAAATCTTTCTGAGACCATTTCTGTCCATATACAGTCAATCCAGTTGCGCCATCAGTGTTTGAGTACAGATGGCAAGTGTGCTCATAGTCATGTTGCTGACTGTAACTTGGATAGTGTGAGACAAAAGTTGACTCTTACCATTTGTGAGCCATGCAAACACAGAATCATTTTATTTTGTTAGACTTGTGCTGGGCTTTGGGCAGATGTAGTCTGAAAAAACAGGTTTACTCTGAAGACTTTTTTTCTTTGAAGGTGCTGCTGAAAATCAGTCTGTCCAATATTCCCATGGAGGACTAGACTTAATCATTATGAATAATGTGTTATTCTGAGAGCAGTCCCCAGGGAGATGGCAGAAGCTGTCTCTTTGTGCATCATTCAGATCTTTGTAAGAGTTGTGAGTTGCAAAAATGATTAAAAAAATCGGAGACTTCACAAATAGTAGTGAGAATAAATACTGGGATTGTATTTAAACTGGAAGAGCTCTTAGATATTTTATACAGACATTTTTTTAAAAGTGTATTTACATAATAGAGCTATCAAAGACTACGCATATTTACATATAGTCTGGCAGAAAATAGGAAGTAACGGGAAGATGTTAGAATCCAACTAGGTTTACCCCCTTAGAGCATAGAAACAGCACCAATGCAGAATATGACATAAGTATCCTCAATCTTTAAAGTTCGTGAGTTTGGGGGTTTTCTGCTAGGAACTATGTAAGAAAAAATAAATACAAGAGACCTCTTGTTATAGTGATACAGCCAAAAGAGAAATAAGATTTGCTGTATGAAGTATCTACTGAGAGAAATTTGTCTCTAGCAGCAGACATTAGTTAACACTGTAAGCTCCACTATGATTCTGACTAAATAGCACTTGTTAAGTTCAGTTTAATTACTATAGTAGTAATTATACTTACAAGCTTCACCATAAAAGTGGCTGATTATATGCCTTTTATAGAGGAGATGAAAAGTGAAAGCAAAATAGTTAATTATGACGTAAACTTCTCATGGCTTGCACAGCTGTAGTAAGAGAATGAAGACAGCTGCGAGAATAGGCTTTAAAAATAGTTTGCTTAGCTTGCCTGTTACCTAACTGCACACACACGGTAGCCTGTCCTTCTGGAAGGAGATACCTGGTACCAAAACATTTCATCTTCATGTATCTCCAAAAAGCACTTCTTGGCACCTTCTTGGTGGAAGCACCTAGATAGTATTAAATTGAGAAATATTAAACACCTGTACACATGCATGTGTGCTGTAATCTTTCATTCTGACACTGCAAGGTATCTATGCTAATAGTTCTTATTCTTAGAAATAGTTATGCTTTACTACAGTTTTGGACTGTAATAGTGGTAGTTACATAGAAGGAAGAAACAATGTGAACTTGCAAGAAAAATGTCTAAAAACACCATTCTGAAAGCAAGACACAGTGAACAAAATTTGGAGTGTTACTGTTTTATGAGCCATAATTTGAAGTTGTTTATGACAGGCAAAGGCTTTTTGATCTATATCTGCTGTTGACCAGATTTTTATCTTTCTGTAGAGATGAAAGTATCTTAAATGAATCTGCTAAAAGAATGGAAAGCAAGTTGAGGGGGTTTTATTTTGGAAAGCATGGTTAATCTGCGGAAGATAGGATGGCAGAACTCTCCCTTTGTTTGCATAAGTTTGGTTAGAGAAAAAAAGGTCTTTAAACTTTGATCTTATACGAGAATATCTGTGATTTCCCATGCTTTTTTTTTTTTTTTTTTGCAGAAAGCTTTAATTTTGTCCATGTAAGTGGAAAACCTCAAATATAAGATTTATACCTAAATTTTAAAGCAGTCATCTTAGAAATCAGAAATGTGTCAACCTGTAAAAATGACTAATTGCTTATTAGAAGGATTGCATTTTTTATTGTTTCATTAGAGGAGGAAAGGAAGAAGGAAAAATGCTTGGTGAAATATTTTTGAAGTATTCTCTCCTCTCCTCCAGAGAAAGCAGAGATCCCTTTTTTTATTAATTAATTATTTATTTATTTCCAGAAATGACTTTTTTTTCTCCTCGTTTACATCAACATTTTTCAAAATTTGAAAGGAGGGGGAAATCATAAATATAATAGAGTGAGGAGAAAGTTTAAAGCTTCATCTTTGATATGTGAGAAGTTCAAACTCCTGTTTTTGGAAATGGAAGTGATAAGTTTGGGTAATGGAGTTACAAAGAAGTGTAATTTAGGGAGGAAAGAAAGGCCTTTTATTTAGGATGCCTGTACTGAAAATTTTGACCACTTGTTAGCACTACTATAGTGACTGACTGCAGTTGATACTGAATTGTGTCATGTAAAATGGCATTTTGTTGTAAAAAAAAAAAAAAACCAAACAAACCAAAAGAAGCAAAAAGCGTAGATAATAAAGAATGAAAATGATGTTATTTTTCATAGTTAAAATTGGTGAACAGTCATGAAAACAGAATCTTATGAATGTTGAATTAGGTTTTCACACTTCTGCTCTTTATCTGGAGTACAATCATCAGTAAAGCATTACTCTGTAAACTAAACTGATGCCCATTTTGATAACTGCACTTATATTTTATGGTAATGTTTAAGGTCCAGTATATATATATTGTATATATAATAATCCAGTCTATATTGTAATCACTTACAATAGGTGGCTGGCTAGTACTTGTTAAGCAGCATTCTAGAAGGGCACTGCGCAGTTTTGCTGCTGTGGTGGGAAAATTGAGAGCCCGCAATATCCATGGAATAGTTTTCCCAGTTGAAAATCTTTGCAGTTAACTGCTGTAAACCCAAACCAACCCAGTGAAGTTATGGTCTCATAGAGGGAAAAAAGAAATAACTTGAGACAAATTACATCTGTGTTCCTTGCACAGTCCTACTGCATGGAGACCTCTGGAAACTGGAAATGGTAGGTGGCTGTTACCCTGGCTGTGTCAGCACTGCACTGTCAGCCTCTTTGTGTTTTCTGATACATTATACTTCTGGAAGCATTTCTTTTTTCTTACATCCTTATTAATCTGTACCTAAGACAATTTTCTTTAATATTCTGTCTGATCTTAGTCACTTAGTAGTGGATACTGTGGTACTCCATTTGTAGAAACACTTTCAGTATTTTCTTCCTGAAATCTTACACCAATTCTGAGTATTCAGAAGTTCTCTTCAGCCTCATACTGAGGTTTGCTGTTTGCTGTTCTTTGCATTCATGTTCACACCTTTCTTATTCAGCTGGGTCAGACTGGGCTCAGCTGCTTCTGCTAAAATTGTGCAAGACCATCCTCGAATAAAGAATGGGAACTGGTGATACAGAGTTGGGCAGCTAGCTGTTGTTGTGATATGGAGAGTCCCTGCATGATAACTCGCTCAGAATTTGTCCTGAGTGGAAGTGTGCTATAGGCAGGTAGGTCATCCTTCCTCAGATAGAATTTAGGTAGAACTAGGAGCTTTTTCCAGGACACAGTACATCCGCACAGGCATCCTCACAAACATGATTATTTAGAATTATGTATAGAACGTCATTTTGTGGGGTAATTTATATGCATATATGTATGCATGTGGTTTTATGTAAATGAAAGGAATACCTTTTAATTTGGGCAAAGTAACTTGCTGGGTTCTGCATCATATATGGCAGAAAATGTTTACTGGTTGCTAACCCTCTTTTCCTTGCAAAGGCACCAGTCTTGGGAGCAAGTCCTGTATGTTGACTAATGATTAAAATTGGACAGCCTTGTAGGTAATTAAAAAGAGGATTCCGTAGTGCCTTTCAAGATGACACTGTGTAATCAAAAGTGGAATTGTTTTTCTTCCATCATCTTTGGTGGCAACAGAAGTATGACAGTATCATTTTGTGTGTGAGTGTGGAGAAAGAAATTGGAATAGTTTTTTGCTATCTGGATAGAGACTGTCAAATATACCAGGTTTAACAGGATCATTTCAGAATTTGTCATCAGTTTAATTTTTAAACTCACTCGTTCTGTGTTCAAGTGATGGAATGGGAGAAAAGTTAGGGCTTTCATTTTCATTATTGAAGTAGGACTGCAGATTTAGCTGAGACTTTGATAATCCACAGGAGAGAACAGTTCACCAGCTCTTATATACTGCTGCTTTATACGTATGGACCAAAATGAAAAAATACTATGCAATGAATAATGAATTTATAGGAAAAATACACAAAACTCACCACAAAACTGATATACAAAATATTACATTTTGTCATCATTGATAACTTGATAGCCAGCTGGTATCCAAGTTTAATTCAAGAGCTGAGTTTGGCTGGAGGTTCTTTTGACTTTTGTTAATGAGGCATAGCAGCTGACAATTCTTTTTAGTGAACTGATCTCACAGCCATTGACAGGATAAGCATTTTCTGTGTATGAGTAAAAGCACTGGAGGCTTAGATATAGAAGCACATATTTGCAGCTGGTTTACGTAACATCTGGATTTCATCCATTTTACCAGCTGTAGTGTACATGGAATAAAAGAGGGAAAGAGCAGATGAGAAGGATCCAGTAGATTGTGTCGTAAAATGACAATGGCTAATGTAAACATACAGGTATATAATACATAATGGTACAAGTACTCTGAATTTAAAGGAGGGAGAAAAGCAAGTAACTACCTGCCCTCATCCCTCTAATAATGATGATAATAATAAAAATAATGGAAGATTTAATGAATTTCTGGTGGTGTGATATTACAATAATAGTAAAATCTAAGTTTTTATGCCGAAATTTTTAGTGCACTTAAAAGCTGTTTAATGGGTTGTCTTTAGCTTTAGAGGTCATTAAATATTTTAAGTTAATTTTTTTTTTGGCTGAGGATAAATTCCATTGTATTAAAGGTGTAAGATTTTGTTATGTTAGCAGTCTAAGACTGGTTGTCTAGCCCAGACTGGCTGGTAACATGAGCCTGGTGAAAAGATAATTACATGCTCTGTTGAAAAAGGGGATGGTTCTCATCATCTTTCAGGATTTATCTCCATGACTAGATAGATGCAGCAAGTATTTACCATAAGTTCCTTTTTTTTTTTTTTCATTTGTATTTACACAGAATGCCCTTAAACTTCTTATTTTAACTCTTACTTTTTCACACAAGACACAATTATTTTGGCTTGTAACAAGAATCTGAATAAATATTAATATCAAATTTATAACCCAAGGAAACGTTTTGGTTTTTTTCTCTCCTCTTCTTACAGTAACTGTAGAAGTTAAAGCTTTAGGAGATGAATTAAGCAAGTCTCTGGGCTGTTTAATTGGGTATTTCCGATAAGTATCAATGCTGCTCAGTACTTAGGTGATATTATTTTCCAGTAGCTCTAACGGGAAAAAAAGTTGCCCTGTGGAGGAATTATTAGAATAGGAAAACAGATCAGATATAACTAAATGTGTTCTGTGAGTCTGAGAATATTGTGTGAATGAACACCTTCGGGGTGAGCTGTGAGTATATGTCTACTTTTACTGACCTCTTATTCCAAGTGATTCCATCCTGCACCATGCATTAGAGCTTGAGGGGTATGTGCTGGGGGAGTGGCAAGTATGTCTCTGAGTTAAGGGGGTGAGTTTGTTAACAGCTTGAATTTTAACAGCAGTTTCAAGGAAAGCAAGTGGCTTTACAGATGGATAAAACAGGTTTACTGTTGTCTGCAGGATATACCAGAAAATGGAACGGAACCCAATTTTCCGACTTTCAGAGCTGGAGAGAGTTGTATGTGAAAAATTGCCAAAAAAAAAAAAGAAACTGTGCTTCCAGCCCCTTTATTAATCTATACGATTTTTACTTTGCAAAGATTACTTTGTTTCAATTGGGCTTTTGCTTAACGTTTTCCTAGATCGGTCTCTAGCAGTAGTAAAAGATAATAAGCAACACTGGACAAAGTGCAAATGCAGACCCTTGTGGAAACTTACAGTACTTGTGGGAAGTCTTCCAAAGGAAGTCCTATCAGTACAGCAAATGTCAGAAATGCCCTAATATGTACTAATCTGATGTTGGTTATCTCACAGTTAAGTACTATTCTTTTAATACATTAGGATAGGATGTGATTGAGGACAACTGCACCCAGAATAGCTGATTTGCTCTGTGCCTGGGAGAGCAAATACCTATATAAGCAAGGTGTTCTCTTCACTCTGCTTCGACCAGCAAACTTCACTAAATTGGTTTTTGTAAGTGTATGGAAAGGATGATGTTGACCAGAATATTATTGGCTTTCTGATGGTGTGCATACCACAGAGACAAGAGAACAACTGTAAAAGCAGAAGTCCCCTGGTGCAACTGGTGCCAGGCTTGACCCTAATAAAAATAACATGAGAAAGCAGCGTCAGCAGCACTGTGCAAGGTGGACTCACTTCCCTCACACTGGGGAAGAGCCCCACCACTGGGACTCTCAGAGGTGCAAATGGGAAATCAAACATGCAGGAGGCAGGAAGAACACTTTTCATATATGTGATGCATGGAATCGCTTGGGTTTCTGGTGGTGACATCCTTACTTGTTCTTTTTGTCAGTCTTTAAGCCCATCTTGGCTCTCTCAAGGTCCCTGCTGAACTACAGTGAATGCTTCCACGCTGAGATAGTGGAATAATTAGATTGGTTAATGTTGATCTGAGGATATCTCTGGATTGTAATTTGAAAAATCCTGGGGAATGTGCCAGTCTGAATTTGGCACATTTTAATTTTTACCCATAGCTGGTTTTGGTTGGGGTTTTTGGGTTGTTTTGTAGGTTTTTTTTCCCCTGTTATTAATGATTCTAATAGAATCATAGAACCATAGAATGGATTCATTTTAACATGGCTGTTAGCATTGTTAATTTCATGTATGACTCTGATGTTTGATATATTTCACATACATCTCTTCTGAAGTGGGCACAGAGACTTTCATCTTTATTAGTTTTAGGTCTGCAGCTGGTCTTCAGAGAAACAGTTTCTGCTCTCCTCTTCTGATTTAGGAAAACAAGACTCTTCCAGCAGCAGATCTGCATTCCCGTCAACTGAGAGTGTGAGATCACTTTAACCTTCATCAGATTTGGCCAATTTCAAAATGAGATGCTGACTTTATTTTGTTGTTGTTCTTTTTAATTATTTTCTCACTTTCACTTGTGCTGTGAATTCCCTGGATCTGACAAGTAGATTTGATGTTACTTCCAGAAGAGCACTTAGCAGTAATTAGACTTGCCATAAAAATTGAAAAGATTAGCATGAGATTCTATTCCAAGGAAACTTTTTTATTTTAAACCGCAGAGTGAAATATGAAAAAACTTCACAGACCACAGAGCTATTTCTGCTGAACTGTGAAGTAACAAATATTCTTAATTGATGGAAGAGCTTAAGGATTTTTTATCTGTTTTTCAATGAATATATTGTATATGGATGCACGTCAACTCCTTCTACCTTCTATTCTTCTTGTTTAAATAATTTAGATGAAAGTTCTGTGGGTAGGGATTTTTTTCCACTTCATAGATTCTAGTAATAATAAAAAAATACCAATTCTTGCTGTGTCAGCATGTGTGTCCTGCTGCAGCATAGTCCATAAAGAGTTGGTCTCATTAATTTTAATAGAATCATAGAATAGTTAGGGTTGGAAAGGACTTTAAGATCATCTAGTTCCAGCCCTCCTGCCATGGGCTGGGGACACCTCGCACTAGACCATGTCACCCAAGACTCTGTTCAGCCTGGCCTTGAACACTGCCAGGGAGCTATACTTTTCTCTAAAATAATATTTTGATGGAAATGGGATTGGAAACCAAAGTAAAGTTAGTATCATATGAAGGGATGTATTTCTGTTACCGATGTCTGTATTTACTAGTTTTTAAAACAAGAAGTCCTGTTTTTGAAGTGAAATATGTTTGTCCAGCCTTTCTTCTTTTAAGAGTGATACCTCAACCTACACATTGTTTTGAAAACTTTTCTCAATACAGATACATAAAAAACATGCTCCAATTCAGAAAGGAAGTGCAAGTCCAGCTACTTGCAGTGAAATCAACTGTTCCAGTAACATTTAGTTCTGTTTAAATGGATAATACCATGAAATACTCATCTTCCTCCTCCTCTTTCTGCTCTTCACCCTCTCGTGCCCTAAGGCTTGCTGAAGACCTACACCTAAACAGGGTGAACTTCAGACATCATCTAGATCTAAAAAGTTCTCTGAACCTTGTTTGTTTTCTTTCTTTTTTTCTTTTGAGCATTCTTAGGAAAATTGCATATAATGCCCATATTTTAAAATAATCTTCTGAGAGAATATTGTTGTCAGCAGCTAACCTCAGCATTCTGTTGCTACACAAACAGATTGTGGTAATTTAAATTGCGACCAGCAAGAGCAAATCAATTCTTTCCCTCAAATCTGGTCAGTGAAAGAGTCCTCAAACAGTAAACTCACCAGTCATCAAGGCAGGTTTACACGGACATTATTTAACTTGTGTGCTTTTGCAGAAGACAAAGGCTGTTCATTATACTTAATACTTGAAATATTTAAAAAATGTTAATAGGCTGTATTAAAAAATAACAACAAAACCAAAAAGAATACCACCCCCACCCCCCCAAAAAAAAAAAAACAACCAAAACAACAAAACATGCTCTCAGTTGATTTTCACTCAGGAATCTGTTCTCTCTTACTTGGCTTCACAGTGGAGGCAGTCAACATTTGGCATCCAGCACTTCATATTTCTTTACATCAGTGAGACTTTGATGTGCAGATAGTACTTTACCTGTGGCATATTATAATCTTAACTTCAACCCTTCAGCTTCAAACAGCCTCTGTAGTGCTTTGGACCTTTTTACTAACAGTGCAAAATTTTCATAAAGTAGGCTTCAGCTAAGGTGTCTGGAATTAAGACCACTTGGCTAGAAATCCTAATACCCGTTTTAACAAATTTCAGTTTCATCTTAAATATTCTGTGTGTATAGAATTCTACACACAGCACTATGGTGGACTGAGTAAACACAATCATGGATCATCACTGGTATTGCTGAAATTCTGCAGAGTGGAACTGATTAGATACGAGAAATATTTACTTTCTTCTTCAGCCATCATGTGCTTGAGATATGCGTGTTTAACTATTACACCATTTATCACCAAGCGATTCAAACACACCATTAATTGTGCCGCTGGATTAGAGTATTCATATGTTGTTTTGTTTGTTCTAATTTACATGACAGCATAAGCTCGAGGGCTTGATGTTCCTGTCTTGTTTGGTTTGCAGTTAAATTACCAGCTTCACCTACTAGTGTTGAATGGTTGATAAATGCCTTGGGTTGGAACACACTGGAATTCTTGGGCATAAAATTATAAATGAAATGTTTATCAAGATGTGGTTTCTTATAAAGCAGTTCTCTGATGTATAGCAAGCTGCTGCTATACCATGGAAAAATGCAGTGCCTTAATGAAAGGCACAATTTCAATTCATTGAAATTGCTACCGTTTTCTTCTATTTGAAAGGATATAATTCTCTTTTACAATTGCAGCATGGAGATTAACACTCAAGTAATGCTGTAGTGATTACAAGTGTAACTAGGCCAAAATCCTTTTTGATTCATTTGTTTCAATAAATAGTCTTGGAATTTAATTTCTTCCTTACCTTGAGACTCATGCAGTAGGAAGTGAACTTTGAATTCAGCTTGTCCAAACTGCAGTTAACAAGTGCAGTTCTGTGCCTGTAAAATTATTAGTTCTACCTTCCACCTCATGATGCTCAAGTGAAGACACAGACTCAACCATAACAGAGATCCAAAACACCTGGAAAGCGATTTTCATCAGATATCCTGACAGAGCTTACAGTTGACCTAGGATAAATTATCAGTGAAGCAGCTCATATTTATTGGTGGGCAGATGGGCTTCCAATATCCATATGGGGCAAGAGAGCACTGCTGAGGTGTGTCACTATTGGTTCTGCCACTGGGTCTTAAACCACGTTGTCTCAATGACTGTCTCCTCAGGGCAGTCATCACCTTGTGCCATTGAAGGTCTTATTTCATTTTATACCATTTGCATGTTCTCCAGAAGTTCAGGGGAATTGTGCAAAATGCAGTTTAACCATCGATTTCCCCCAACAGTCCCATGTGCCCATGTGTGTTTTCCAAAGAATTTGAAGAATGCTCAAGAATCTTATGGGTAGTTTGGCAAGGGTTAAAGTTTTTTTTAAAAAAAAAAAAAAGTAAAATGGCAGATCTGGCTGAACACTGATCTGTTATTTACACATGATCCTGAATACCACTGAGGATGACACTGTTGTGGAAAGCAGCCTAGCTGGCATGTGGGATTTCAAACTGGCTGTAGCTTTTGATGCAGTGCTGTGATTGAGCAAATTATGTTTAAAAGAATACATCACTGGGTTTTCTGGGAGCAGTTTTATTTGAAATAGAATCATAAAATAGTTAGGGTTGTAAGGATCTTAAGATCATCTAGTTCCAAGCCCTCTGCTATGGGCAGGGACACCTTGCACTAAACCATGTCATCTAAGAGTCCGTCCAGCCTGGCCCTAAACACTGCCAGGGATGAAGCATTTACAACTTTCTTGGGCAACCTATTCCAGTGCCTTGCCACCCTCACAGTAAAGAACTCCTTCCTTATATCTAACCTGAATTTCCCCTGTTTAAGTTTGAACCCATTATGTACTACTGTATTGCACTTGCTCTGGGACATAGGTCTCTTAGTACTACTCTAGTATGCCTTTATGGTCCATCTCAGGAAAAATAGAGCAAGGTAGAGAAAGGATAAATTGTGTACAAATGTGAGGAGATTGTTCATCTGACTTCTGTGAAGTCTTTGGTCGGGCTGAGAAGGTAAGGGAAC
>JAOEHX010057831.1:0-11182 GCA_025448015.1 Bolborhynchus lineola
TCATGGTTTCAGCATGTATTTTCTATCTTAGCATTTTTCAGATACGGGTTTTGGGTTAAGGTTCTTGCTTCATTGCACTTTATTGGAGTGGCTTGTAATACGGACGGGCTCCAGAAGCAGGGTGGGACAGAGATGGACGTGGATGTGGACGTGGACTTGTACCTGGCCGCCCGGCTGCTCTTCACCGTTGAGCGTACTATTCTGAAACGTTAAGTTAGATTTAAACAAGCAGTCTAGGCCTGAGTGCTAGAATAGATTTCCTAGATTGGCTATCTCTGAGAAGGAGGGGAAATCCACAAAGACTGTAAAAGTCTAATTTTCCCAGAAATGTGGAAAGTGCCTTGGATGACATTATTATCCAAATAATAAAGTCAAATGAGAAATTACAGTATCTACAAATGTCTGAGGTTCATTTTAGCCTAGATAAAAATGTGATTTTATACAACTACACAGCTTAGATCAACATTGGCATCTTGTTTTTGTTTCAAATTCGCTTATTACTCTGAAGAAGAAAATCACAACTTTTCAAGCTAATAAACTCATAGAATAGTTGAATCAGAGAATCATAGAATGGTTTGGGTTTGAAGGGTCCTTAAAAATCATCTGGTACTTTGCCCTTCCATGGGCAAATACTCCTTCCAATAGACAAGGTTGCTCAAAATGCAGTTATTCTTGGTAAAGAAAAGTGCTCATAGTTAGTTCTATGGGCATTTTAATCAACCTCCATTCTTCTCAGAATCTTTTTCTGCATCATCATTTAAATTTTGTGATGTCTGCAGAACTAGTTTGTTCCTGCGCTGATTTTTTTTCAGGTCCAATAATGCTAATGTCTTTGGACAGAGAGACTAACTACCTTAGATCAGATATTGGTTTGTTCTTTCGCTGCTAAACAAGAATTTACCAGAGAGATCTACCATTCCAGATTTTCTCATGTAAGTTCTCAATGTCAAAAATGAGGAGAGAGGAAGTTTGTTTAATTATTGCTCAGCTTCTCTGGCATTATACAAAAGTGCTGAATTGTAAATGACAACCGATTTGATGATGTTTGCATATGAGAAAAAATTATTCTGGGAAATCAGATTATGAATATTATTGATCCCAAGGTCCCTGGGATGTGTCACTATCAAATCACAGAGCAGTGAACTGAATTTGACATGCAACATTTTCTATTCTATCTTTTCCCGGCAGATGAGCCCTTTCTGTGTTTACTAAAAAATGTCAATATCTGCAACACCCTTTTCTGCATGTGTTATAAGCATCTACTTCTAGTGTGACACTCGATTCCAGAAATAATAATAACCCATGCAAATTTAAGGGCAAGTGTAAGTGTCAGTCATGCAAGAATTTGGCAAATAGCTTTACATCATGGAAACGTCTAGTGATAAAAGGAAAGAGGAATCACTGAGGGACACTCCCAGTAGACTGTCCTGAGCGTATCATGTCCATTTAAGCAGGTACAGCAAGGTTTTCTGTTCACTGCCTATCTTGGACCAGTTAGGGGAAAACATGGATGAGCTGAAGTTACACATTTAATGAAAACATATAGTGGTTCTTCCTGAAGCAATAACTGTTCAGCTTATCCTGTACTCATTTACACCACAAAATTGATTGGTCTGATGTTAAAACTCTTGTCAAATTACTACCACAATATTTGTATTTTCTCTCCAGAAAGCTGCATTCAATTTCAAAAGGTGTGTAGAGTACATTTAAACAGTTCAGTGGAGGTTCTGTCTGTGACTGGGACAAACAAGAATAAGAACACTATCTGAAAAGATGAGACCAGCTCCAGCTACTTTTACTTGTTGCTTTTATTCAAGAATTATGTTGGCAATATGACAAAATAAAGAGTACATAATAATAATAAAAAAAGGGTCTTTACATTTGCAAGCTGTGAACTAAATACTTTTTCACTCTTTTTTATCACATGCTCAGAAAGACTACCTCTCCTTTTCCTGAGGACAATGGAAGAACATTTCAGTAAGGACATGCAAAATAAGAGAAGGAAGCTACTTGACATATAAGAATATTTTGAAATAAGAGAAAAAGTATTGCTAGGGTAGTCTGAATACAGTAAAACAGAATTAGAGTCATAAATTCAGGTAAACAGAATCCAGTTACTTAATGGCCTTTCATTGCTGAGCGTAGACAGTGGATAACAGCCCCAGCTTCCAATACAATTATTTTGTAAATATTTTTAATGTGAACTGAATAGAGCAGGGTTATTAATGGCTGTTGCAGAAGGTGCAGAACTGTTCTCAGATTTTGGGAGGAAACTAGTTTTAACTCTAATATTTCAGGTCAAAGGTAGTCATGGGTGCCCAAAACAAAGAGCCAAACTATCAAAGAGGTATTCCATACCACAGCACGTCATGCTCAGTATATAACCTGGGGGCATTTACCCAGAAGGGTTAGATCACTGCTCAGGTAGGGCAGGGTATCGGTTGGTGGGTGGTGAGCGGTTGTATTTTCTTCCCTTGTTTATTTCCCTTATCATTGCCATTATTGGTGGTAGCAGTAGTGGTTTGTGTTATACCTTAGTTACTGGACTATTCTTATCTCAACTCCTGGGATTTCCATTCTTTTGGTTCTCCTCCCCATCCTTCTGGGAGTGGTGGGAGGAAGCAGGGAGGAGCAAGTGAGAGACTGCATGGTTCTGTGTTATCGGCTGGGCTTAAACCACAAGAACCTAACATGCTCGTGTTTAGTTTAGTTATTCCTAGCTACATGTTCTGTGTATTTAGGCAGTGAATAATGGCTGTATATTTACAAACTGTGTGTAGTACTACTATAGTTCTACTATAAAGCCTCTCCACATGGTGAAAGTTGTTCGCATTAAAGGGATGCAATAAATGGTTACATCTGCATGATAACTTGAGTGTTTAATAACTGTAGTGACATACCTAGAAAACGTGTACTGGCTTCTGGAAGAAAAAACCTTGCTTTTTGTGTTAACAAATAGTGACAAAGTCAGAACATTAATATTCCATATAATTAAAATACTAATTTTACACTTTAAACCTTAGTCTCTAAGCACTTCATTTTATGTCTGTATTTATATATACATATATATACATATCCATGAGTTGTAAGAATTTAATTGACATATAAATTTCATAAGTCCTATAATATTAAAAATAAAGCAGGAAAATTAAAAAAAAAACACAACCCAAACCGAATATAACTATGACTGTATATCAAGTTACACAAAACTCCCACAGATTAAGTGTTTGGAGTTTGCAAATATCAACAATTCCCCTTTCAGGGAGCCTTTAGCAAGAATCCAGGAAGACATAAATTGGTGTCCTGGGTTCAGCTATAACAGACATTTTTCTTTTAATTAAAGTTTGGTTTGCTTCTCAGGTAATTTTGAAACAGAGGGATACCAAGTAGATGCACAAAAATTAAATAAAGATTCCTTGAACCTTTCAGAAGCCATCGTAAATATAGCATAATATCAGGTTCTAACGGCTGCTAGTCATTGGTCTCAACTCAATCTAGTGTCTTTGGGGTAGAACGCTCAAGAGTCCTAAACATAGTTCTCTCAGCTACCTAATCATTTGTAACTGTCATAGAAGGCACATTGGTGTGTCTGCCACCTAGGCCAGTCTTTGAACGAGTCTTTATAGATTTTTGAAAGTCATGTGGACGGAAAAGGCCTTTTTTTTCCCCCACTACCTTTCTATGGAGAGCTGCTCATATATTGTTCAGTACTAAATCCATCAATGTTTGAAAAACATTATGAGATTCGCAGATGGAATGTGTACCTTTGTTAGCATTTTCAGGTGAAATAGGAAATTTCTGGTATTCTTGGTATAGTGACCTAAGGTCTGAAAGCTGATGGGAAAGTGCTCAATTTTAACAAAACAAAATCTTCTTCATCTCTGTTTATGTTTATGTCTAGGAAAGAGGAACAGCAAACAAACATATTTAAGAGTTTTATACTTTGCCTAGTCAGATAGCAACAATTTTATCATTAATTTTTTTAAATGCAGGAACAAAGCTTTTAAATTCTGAGACTTTTCCTCTTGACGGAATATGCCAAATCAGCATATTTTTTCTTTTTTTTTTTTTTTTTCTCTGGCTTAATTTTATGAACAGCTAAAATCACTGCACACGTATTATAAAATTTATTCTTTGATATTTATCAGTCCACAGTGACCAGACAGGGCCAGAACACTAAGTACATGGCTCCTGGACCGCCCTTGGCTTGTGCACTCTTTTCTTACCCTTGGGCCGAGTAGGGTGCCATTATTTTGGTGCTTTCACTTCCATGCTGGTATCCTCCCTTATTTTAAGCTCTGTTTGATATTTTTTCTCAGAAATTAAGTCTTGCAGCCAGACCGTCAGAACCATCTTCAAATTCCTCTGTTTTGAAGTTTCTTATAGGCAAAAATACTAGTTCCTTAGTTTTAATTGTAAATTCCTAGTTTCTTGTTTCAAAGACGGACAGTCTTTGAAGATGAACAGATACCCAGGCTAGGAGATATATGAAAAAAAGAAAAAATCACTTTGTGATCTATAATGCATTTCTCTTCATTAGTTTCCTCATCATTCCTAAGTACCCTAAGCCTTGGTGAGGTTGCCTTAGGTCAGAATCTACTCAGGCAATTTCTTCCCTCTTCAAGAGAAGAGAAAGCAGTTTCATGACTTTCAAAATTCACTGCTACAAAGCCTCTCAAGATTTTTTTTAAACTGGACAGAATATCCAGTCCATCATTGACTTTTCTTTTTTTTTTTTTTTTTTCCATTGAGTATAAATTGAGGACAACTGAAGTTTTTTCACAACCTACTTAGAAGGTACAATTCAGCCTTTTAAAACTGCTTCAGTCCTGCCTATTTCATAAATCTCTGTGTCCTAGACGCTATTGAAGATTTAAAGATAGAATTAGTGTGAAGAATAGGAAGAATGTTATGGGAGGGGAAATAAAAAGGAAAAAGAAAAACAAACCAGTATCTTTTATTATGAGCCTCCAGGGCTCTGCTAGAAATCTAAGGCTTCTTTGATACTGTCAGATCAAAATCTTTTCATCTCCTGTACAGCAATTTTAAATTAAGGGTTTTTTTTTTAAAAATATTATTATTTATTTAAATGAAAGCCTGAGCTCTCAAGCAGCACTGATCTAAAATTTATATCATGGATCAGGTTATGTTCTGTTTGTATTTTTTTGTGAAAGATGGAGGAACCCAGTGTTTTTGCACTTAGAAACTACATGCTAAGTAAAAATCTTGCAGCAAACATTTTTTTGAGAACAAATGTAAAAAAAAAAAACAAAACAAAAGAAAACAAACTTATTCTTACTTGGAGCCAAAGTCACTGGCTGAAATTCACACACATGGTACTGAGCATTCACATTTACAGAGTCATAACTTCATGTGGCATCATCACACTTCAGTCTTCAGAGTGAGAAAATGCTTACCTGATACTGTGAGAAAAACAGAAGGAAAATGTTTCATTGTTTTCTGTGTGCATGGTGGGGACATGGAAACATAATAACTGTTATGAAAAAATATTTTTTCCTTGAGGCTAAAGCAGACCAGAATTTATCACTACTGGATGTCCCACATATGAGTGTATTTCTTGGTAAACAAAAGTTATCTACCACTGCTTAATACCCTGTTGCTGAAACTATTTCTTCTAACCTGTGGTACCATACATAGGCAGCTTTTTTTGCATGCTTTAATTTATACCTAGAAATCTATAAATTATTTCACCAGTGCTGACAAATACCTTAGAATTTTAGGTCTTCAGGGAGGAGCCATCTGTTGCAATAGCACTAGCAATGTGCTAATATCTGAAGTTGCAAGACACAGTAACTTTAGTGACATGTTTATATTAACAACCAGGTGCCTGGAAAAAAACCCATTTAAAAAAAAATGCTGAGTACCTATTATACCGTTCAAAAATGTGATACAAATAGTGACCATTAACTAATCTCTGGGTACTGAAAGTATCTTTACCAGGAATGTATTCTTGGATCATATTGCTTAAGTATGGAACATCACCATAAACAGATGGGTGCAAGGTTGTGTATGATATGTTACAATATAGTGAACCAATGTGTGACTGATAGTAGTCCTAGCTAAATTGTTTAGACTGAACTGTACCCATGCAGCAAAGGTCAGAACTCGAACAATAACCATCTAAACGTAAGACGCATCTATGTAAGAACATAAATAAAAAAAGTATTTCCTGAAGTTAGCTATAAATTGTTCTTTCCAATCCTATGGAATTCAGATACATTTGCTTGTATCTGAATTCACGAGACACACAATTAGTCTGGCACTGCAAACAGAGAAACATGGTCAATAACAGCTATATAGCACATTCGGCCTTAAGGATCCAGAAGACAGTGGTCATGTTGAGTTTAGGTCATTTAAGACTAGCAGATTCGTACACCCTACTATATTTTGCAAGTTTACAATTATGTATTCAGAATCAATGAATTACGTATTCAGATACTTAGCAAATAGGAGATTGTGAGATCTATTTGCTTAATTTTCATCATTGCCATTTAGCAAGGAAATGACTCAAATCCTGTTCACATTTAAAGTACAGGGAAAACTCTCACTGATATATTATAAACCCAAATTGTGGCCTCATTAAACAACCTCTTCATTTAAAAGTTGTACAGCTAGCAAGTTGTCTGCTGTTATACTGCTGCTTCTGAGATACGTGGAAGAAGTTTGAATGCATTTATTTTGCACAAATTTACTTTGTTCCCTCCAGAGGAGGGATGCACTGTATTCTGATAATACCCCTTTCAGTGGAGCACAAATATAACCTCTCCAGAAGTGTGAGACGCCTGAGGAGATGTGCATGAGAAGATATTTCCATACACAAGACAGACTGACTATTATTATCAATACCTTAAGGGCTGTTCAGACCTTTCTCCGCTCTTTTCCACTACACTGTGTATTCAATGTACATATAAAAAGTGTACATTGCTCTCCTTTTCATCCCTTCAAGATTTCCTTAGGTCATAAAGACTAAAAGATTACCTGACAAGTCACATATCTACTTTCACTAACCTTTATGTGTAACTTGGTTGCTCTGTGATGACCTCCCTCGGCATTTAGTACTCTCCCATATATAATTTTGAAGCTTTTTAATTTCTTCTGGTTTTGATATAAAAGAACAAATGGAAACTAACTTAATGCCCCTCCAGTGTATTTGTTGTTAACAGATTTCTCAGTTAAGAAGATCCAGCACCAAAACTTGGTAAATATTTTTTAAGAGAATATAAGATATTACAAAGTAGATGATTTATATAAATTGTAAAGGAAATGCACAGATAGATAGAAAGGTGTGTGTTTTAACCTCAATTAACCTTTTAAATCTGGTCATGTCGTCTAAAGCATCTTAGGAGTTTAGCATAGTAATTTAAAATTGATTGAAGCTGTACTTTTAGAAACTGATACCAGTACCATTGCAATAAGAATTTTTTAAAATTTCAATACGGTTTAAAATTCAAAGTTCAATAATAAAGATTTTAGTTCTGCCTTTATTAGTCTTCTTATTTCATGTTGAAACTTATTCTTCAGTAACAACAAAAAATACTGTCTTTTTTTAGTAGATAAGACAGTGGGTGAACAGTGGTAAGGAAAGTATACAAGATGTGCCTTGAAATGTCATAAAACTGGTTTCAGTGTCTCCCTCAGCTCATAATGTACACAAAACGAGACTGCTTTTACATGTATTGTAGAAAAATGCTTTATGAAGCAAATCACTAGTGTTTTATGAAGTAAAGTATTTTATGAAGGAGTTGAATGTGAAAGAGCTACATACATAAATATACATTATTCCTCAGATGCAAGAAGACTCAAGAATTGCATATTATGGCCATGTGTATTTGGTGTGGAAAACTATTTAGTGTTGTAAAGTTAGATCTTACTAACTCATTGGGAAAAGTAACACTGTGAGATTAATAACAACATTGTTCTGAGCATCTCTGTCAGTAATTCAGAATAAACTCAGCTGTTACTGTATTACCTTATTTTTACAATGGAAATTGATCCAAAAACATCAACAAAAATTATAACATTTCTGAAACAATGTTAAAATTCATAATGCTGACCTGAGTATAGAGATACCTCAGCGATTATTAATAAAAGTGAACAATAAAAAAAAAAAAAAAAAGAAGAATAAATATAGAGAATTTTAAGAATATATTAACATAAGATATAGTCTTCTTCTGTCATGTTCTTAGCATGCTAACAGTTTCCACAATGTGGACTTTTGGGGAATGAATATCTCAGAACCGCAGGGATGTGCAAAGCAAGACCAATGCTTTATCATAGAAGTTATGTAAATAAAATAGTCCCTCAGCAAAATGTTACTCATAGGATTGATTTTATCTAAATAAAGCCACCAATAAGAAAGGAATTTTCAAGCTTATTGTGAAATCTTGACTGTGTTATATTCACCTAAATTCTAAGAAGCAGTATGTATTTTTGTGGATGTCTGTCTTCTTTCTGCTCCAGCCTCCCCATATGAGGCTTGACATTGCAACACAGACCCAGAATGAACACAGATGCAGGATAGGATAGATATATTTAACCAAATTCAGAGCTATCTACAGCCACTTGATATTTTTCACTGAGAATACAGGAACTGTTAAGCAAACAAGATGGATCAGCATTATTGAATATAGCAACCTTTAGGAAAACATGATGGATCAGTATAATTTTCTTACTGGCCCTACATTCATTGTGATTCTCTTGAATGACATAGGCTTGAGGGCCTTACATCTTCTGCAGTGTCATCAGACAGTAAGCAAAGTTGTTTATAATATCCAATTTTCAGATGGCCCTGCAAGTGTATTGTGGAAATACACTTAATGTTTCCATCACTCTGGTGGTAGTAGGAACATCCACCCCTGTGAAACAATGAGGATGTGTTAGTGAGTGTCTCTCACAGTTATTCCTAAAGTCTTTTGGGAGGTTTGTGAGTAATCCCAACAAGATAATCTTGGAATTATGAAGCATATAGGTGACTCAGTGTGTTTAAAGAACAGACAATTACAGCTAGTCTAACAAAATGGTTTCTCATCCATGTCTAGAAATACTTTATCAATGCAAATTTTATCATGGTTCATACAGAACCATGATTTCTCCTCCCAAAACAACATACTAAAGAATAGTCAGACTACATAGTAGCAAAAGAGAATTTATCTTAATGTATTTAGGAAGGGACTAGATTCACTGTTACATTGTGCTTTATTAGTGGCAGGGTCAGACAAAAAGGCGATGACGCAGAAGAGTCATATCAGAGCTGAATTAGAGTTATATCAAGAATAACACTAGTTTCAATTACTGCTCATTTATAATAAGGTAACTAAATTTAAGATTGCTGCTCAAGATCTTTATTATCATATGATTACTTCCACAAAAATGAAATATAACTGAATTTCAGGTGATCAAACTATGTTTGGGTTTTTTTTAGGTTTCATTTTTAAGTAACGCAAGTAAAATGAGGCTTTTTTATCACTGGGGACATAGTTCCTTGTGCTTGTGGATGAAATGGAGTAAAGGATCCAGGGCCGTCAAGCAATGATGGTTTGAATGAAAAGCTTCAAAAAAAATAGTGTGAAAAAATGTCTCAGGGACACAGAAAGTAAGATGTTTGAGAAATAACTTCAAATTAATTCAAAATAAAAGCATCTTCTGCCAAATGAGTGTCACTTGTCCAGTCTACTAGATCTTCTAATTAACTGGGAATATGAAGGAAGCTCCCTTTGAGGGATTCAAGCTTACAGGCATTGTGGCTACTTTCTTTTGCAGAGAGTATAAAATGAACAGTGCATTTGTTAAGCTCATAAAGCAAGTTAGATAAGCAGAAAATACATATATGACTAATCATGGAAGAAATTATTCATAATGAGAGAAAAGTGTCTTTCAAACATGAGGGAGGGAAGGGTTAGAAAAAGCTGTCAAAATTAGTGTTTTTAATACACTGGAGGGTAAAAAAATATTCAGACTTTGTCATATCCAAACCCTTCACCCTTCTTTTCAAAATTTTCAGGTCTATAGTATCTTCAACAGAGTTTTGTAAACATTTTTAATAGGATTCAGAAGCCTAGGAAACTTGTTCATTACAAAACAAAACAAGCAATTCTGCAGATGATTTGACTCCCTCCTAACAGTCCAGGGCTATTCCCCACACCATTGAGTTGAACAACGACAGAATAAGCCACACTTCTAGTAGCAGTAGTTTTTAATCTGTTGCAATTTGAGAGGATTATGCTGGAGAAACACATACAAACAAAAAGCACAGCTCCCTCACTAGGACATTTCTTCTGTTATCCTATGTACCTGACAGAGCTGGCTGGCTAAAAAATTGTGGGTTTAAAAAACTCCCAAACAACAACAAAAAACAGCAAACAAAATAAACAAACAGCAGTTTCACTTGCCACAGTTTTGGCAACCCGTTTGTGTCCTTGAAAAAAATCCCCAATGTCTGGAGTTCACATTTTCAGCACTTTCTGAAAAACAAGCTTCTTTTAAACCACTGATCTGAGCACCTAAACTGCTAATCCGATCAAGATTATTAAACTTGAAAAATTCAATTCTCAGTGAGTGAAAGATTGAAAAGTAAGCCTTTTCCCAGATGAGGTGTTTCTCCCAGTAGCAAACACACAAGTAATCCTTACAGCATTGCTGTTCTTTAGATGAACAGATGACAATATCAATGTAAGCAAGTGTCTGGGGTTAAACCATGACAGCAAGGACTGCAAGAGCAAATGCAGTCAAGAACAAAGGGCTCATGTTAACAATGGAGTCAATCAACAAAGTCAATCAATCAAAGACAGAGGGCACATGATAAAAAATTACAAGTTTTTTTTTGCTCTTTGCTTATCTCTTTTTCTAACTTTAGTTCCTTTACACACTAACTATTAAATGTTAACTAAAATATATTTATTAAAGCAATTGTTGCTCCGGGTCCTCCAGTCAGAGGAAAAAAAAATAAAATTGGAAATCAAGGCTGATATTTTAATGTAAAATATTCTTTTCAACTAGACTCTAGAGACCAATGTTCACCTTACAAGCATAGGAATTGGACTATAAACAATTTCAGTGGGGCACTTCAGTGAACAGAAAACATCTTTGTAGTGTGTGATGAATCCGTTCATTAATAGTTTCTTAGTTGAGCTAAAAAGATGCAGGCAATTTCTAGACTTGCAGG
>JAOEHX010057838.1:0-15409 GCA_025448015.1 Bolborhynchus lineola
AGCCCCTCGGGGGGGAGCTGCCAGCCCCGCCGCCCGCCGGCCCCTTTCCCGCGCCGCCCGCCGCCATGGCCCTCCGCAACGACTTGGGCTTCAACATCAGCGTCCTGAAGACGCTGAACCTGCGGTTCCGATGCTTCCTGGCCAAGGTCCACGAGCTGGAGCGGCGCAACCGGCAGCTGGAGAAGCAGCTGCAGCAGGCGCTGGAGGAGGGCGGCGGGAGCCGGGGCCGCGGACCGCCGCGCCGTGACCAGGCGGTACAGACCGGCTTTATCGGCCCCATCCGCTCCCTGGGGCTGGGGCTGGGGCTCGGGCTCGGGCTGGGGCCGGCCCGGGCGCTGAGTTCCCCCGGCTGCCGCCCCGGCGCGCCCGCCCAGCCATCTCCCTTCCCGACCGCCTCCCGCTTCATGCCCGGCACCATCTGGTCCTTCTCGCAAGCCCGGCGGCTAGGCCCGGGGCCGGAGACCACCCTGGTGCAAGGGCCGGGGGTCTCCTGGGTCCACCCGGACGGGGTGGGGGTGCAGATCGACACCATCACCCCGGAGATCCGGGCGCTCTACAACGTGCTGGCCAAGGTGAAGAGGGAGCGCGACGAGTACAAGCGCAGGTAAGAAGGGGCAGCTGCACCCCCGAGGGACCGAAACCATCGCCGGGGAGGATGCGGGGCTCCACCCGGCGGGCGCCGGTGCGGGAGAGGCAGCCCTGGCCTGGCTTCCCGGGAGCGCAGGCTCCAGGCAGCGTGAGGTGGGGTCCTGTGGCAAAAACACAGAGCCCTGAAAACGTGTATCTGTGCCCGGGGCTGCTCGCTTTCCTCCTGGTGCTTGAGCCCTGTCGGAGTGGTCGCTGAGCCTTTTTCCATCTGACCAACCCGGCACGAGGGACTAGAAATGCTTTTCCAAGCCGGGATGAAATACCATGACTCCAGGAACTGGCGTTTTAAAGGGAAGGGGATCTGGAAACACTAGTGGAGGAGCAGCTGCAAAGTAGGTGAGGAAGGTTGAATGTGCAGCAGTGAGCTGGTTTGGGTTGGGAAGGGCTACTGAAAGAAGGAGGGCTCTTTGGATACATAGGAAGGTGCCAAGAAGCCCCTCGGCATGGTGGCTCCCCTGGGCCCTTCCTACCTCCAGTACTCTCCCAGGCAGTGCTTCAGCAGCAATGAGAGGTGTGGGAGCACCCCACTCCCCATGGGCTTTCCTCCCGACCCAAAATAGCTGTGACTTGGCGCGTGCCTCGGAGAAGGGCAAAGCAGAATGCAAAGCTGATCTCTTGGCCGGTTCTTCTTTCCTGTGCCGGGCAGCCACCACTCACATCCCTTTTGTTTCAACCCAATTTCCAAAGCTGCTTCCAGATCCACATGTAGGGTGAGATCAGGCAGGGGCTGGTGTCGCTGGGTCAGGGTGCAGGCAGAGTGAGACCATCGCTGGAGACTATTCAAGCAGCTGATTGCTTTTTCAGACAAGAAGTCACCTTAGGATGCTTTAGAAGCAAGTTGAAATTAACATATGATGTGCCCAAAGGAGTGGTGTGCGCTACCCGCAGGAGCCGTGCTGCTGACCCGTGCTTCACAGCCATGGGCTCTGGTGCCAAGATCAAGGCCAGGGATCCATGATGACATCTTATGTCTGTGGCTTTATAAGGCTGTGGCTGAGCAGACTTGCCTGTTGGACTCTCCAAAGGCACTGAGCAAGGCATGTGGAAAGGAAGAGTTGGCATCTCTTCTTTCCCACCAATTGCTGCGTGTACCTAAGGCGTTTTACTGTTAAGCCAGGGCTCAGGCTCCCTCTCCAGGGGCGGGCAGCTCTTCTTGCCTTGTGTTTTCAGACCGAGTAGCGGATTGCTGGAGCCAACTTTTTGGCCAGGAGGGCTCGAGACTTAAAGCTGGTCAGCTGGAGGAGACCAAGTTGGGTTTGTTGGTGCTGCTCCAGGAGAAAGGGGAGCTTTATGGAGTTGTCCCACTCTGGCAAGTGGGCTTTGGGGAAGGCTGCAGGGGGGTGATGGAGGGAGCAGGGATGCTGGGGGCAGGCAGTGGTGCACCACAAGCTGCTGCTGGCCAATGTTGTTGGTAGGATCTGTTTTTGGACTGTGTTACCAGGAGCTGGGGGAAAGCAGACCCCACCCCCAGACCCTTTCCAGCACCGGGAACTTTCTGATGGGTTCAGCCAGGTCCCAAACAGGGGAATGGAACAGGAGGATCCCATTTCCACACGCTTCCTCGTGCTGAGGGCTGACACCGGGGAGCAGCGACTTCTCCACCATGACTGGCTCTGACCTGTGACAGAATGGCTGATGTTATCCCTTTTCCACCTGCCTGGGGACAGAGGGAAGAGGCCGTGTTAACACAGGACTTCCCAGTTTGCTGACCTATGGCTTGGGTGCTTGAGCTTGCCCTTCAGAGCAGCGTTGCCACCGTGCACCCCACAGCACTCAGAGTGATGCCACAGAGGAGCTTCTCTTTGCATATGCAGGGCCTGGAATTCAAGTCTGGGGTGTAGGAGAGGTGCAGGGGCAACAGGGAGGGACAAGAAGAGATGCAGCAGCAGGAGAGGGGCTCACAGGAGCTGAACTTGGGAGGAGCGGACTGAGGCTGGGTGGCTTGCAGAGAGGGCAAAGGTGCCTGTGAGTTTCATACAGACCGAAAGTCTCCTCAGGTTTGTGCTGTCTGCTATATCTGTATTCTGAAGTAGTTTCTATCTTGGATGCTACAAGGACATGCTGGAGGTGTGGGGCAAGTAGTGTTATGGCGCAGTGTGTAAGTTACGGGATGGTTTGGGTTGGAAGGGACCTTTGAGGATCATCCAATCCAGCCCCCTGCCATGGGGTTTCAGTAGATCAGGTTGCTCAAAGCCCTGACCTTGAATGCTTCCTATGATGGGGCATTCACAACTTCTCTGGGCAACCTGCTCCAGTGTCTCACCACCCTCATCATAAAAAGTTCTTATTTATGTCACATCTAAATCTACCGTTCCAGTTTAAATCCATTGCCCCTCCTGTCACTACAGGCCCTGCTAAAAAGTCTCTCTCCATCTTTCTGGTAAGCCTTCTTTATATATTGAGAGGTGCAAGAAGGTCTTGTTGATGTATTTACCCTCCAAGGAGGTGCAAAAAGCTGCAGGGCATTCACCATTAAGATGAAGCTCAAACATAGCCAGAGGGGGAAACTTCAAGCTTCAAGTTCAGCTTCAAGCCCCAAATCCAAGCTTCAAACATTCAAGCTTCAAGCGTGCCCCACAGCACCTGCAGCGAGGCACCCCAATACCTTTTGCAGGAAACAGAGGGTTTTAAGGATGGGGGGGTGTGTGTCTCTTTTCTAAGTGAACTTCATGAGAGGACACCCCTGGGGGAATGGGTACTGGCTGTAAGGGTAGCAGTGCATCTTGTCACATCCCCTGCTTTGGGAGCCCTGCCCTGTATCTAGCAAGAAGATGGCCAGGTTTGTCTGCTCCCGGGACCCTCCTGCTCTCACTCTCTGCCTCCTCCCAGTGTTTCAGCCTTCAGGCAGGTTGTTGCTGTCTTGCAGCGGTGCAGGAAGGACGCGTGTCTCCCCTCGGCATGGGCTGCTGCCCGTGGGGTTGTGTGGGTCGCTCCTTGCTTCCAGCCGGCAGCGACCTGGCAGCGCTGGGCAGCACAGTGGGTGCAGTGCTGCAGGCAGGTTATTATTAGGAGTGGTGCATTGCAGGAGGGAGCAGGGAAGAAGGAGCCAGGCAGGAGGCGAGCGGGAGAGAGGTTTGGAACGGGGTGGACGTGCAGATTCAGCACTGGCGGGGGGAATCACTGCTGCTTCCCGCCTTTAAATCGGCGTTTATCTGATCTGTGCTTGTGTGAACTGAATTCTTGCGAGGATTTGCAGCTGTGCTTTACTTCCCCAGCCAGTCCGGGCTCTACAGAGACCCAGAGGGAGGCGGGGACCAAAAAAGAGAGGAAGTGCCACGCTGGGAAAGATGGTAAAAGTTACTTCTTACGATGGAAGACGTTCTTCTCCCTGGGGAGCGAGGCCTTGTTTGAACAGTTCCCATATAAGGGCAGTTCTGTGCTTTATCTTTCTCCTTCTCTCTCTTTTCATCTCCCTTTTCCCCCAAAGGGATGGGAACCCCCTTTGACTCCCCTTCTATAGCTGCGGTGTGGGGCCAACGCCAGCAAGAGGGCTGCACGCTTCGTCTTTGTTTGAGTCAGGAGCAGGGTTGCCAACCTTAACAGCTTAGAAATTCATAAGCTGGGACTCTCCCACATCATCAGCTGTGGGATACCCCATAACAAGCGGGAAGGTTTTTTGTGCGCCTTTGGGTCTCCGAGACCTTAGGATTTATTCTTCAGACTCCGTGTGAGTAAGCTGGAGGAGGGATTTTTCACATCCCTGTGCAGGGTTGCGGTGCCTGTGTTGGTGCTTGCAAACATGAATTAGAACCCGGAGATCACAGCGCAAGGCAGGGCCCGGCTCTGGTTGCTTTCCCAGAGAAATCCCACTTTATTGGAGAAGCCGGGTAAGAATGCAGCAGCTCTGCCCTGTGCCCCATCGCAGCGCGCATGCCAAACCGCGCGGTGAGATCGGCATTTAGCAAAGAGCAGTACAGCCTCATCGCCTCCCAGCAGATGATGGATTGGGCCAACACCGCAGCATAGGCCAAAATGATGATCTCACGCAGTTGAAATATAGTAATTGCTAGGTGATGTATACAGCAAGGCCGGGCACCTTGAAGCTCAGCCTTTTGCAAAGCTGCAGAGCCTAATACAGTGCCCACTGGCCGACCTGGCACGCACTGGGACAGTCCATCCTGCTCCTTGTGGGATGGAACAGTGTTCTTTAATCCAACCTGTTATGCGGCAGTACAGTCAAGGGGTCTTGTGCCTGTTTCTGGGTGGCGTGGCCTGGCACAGGGCATTGGTACAGGCAGAAGAGCAGCCCTTCATTTTGGTGCACATCGTGCTGCAACATGGCTTGGTATTAGGTTGGGGTTTGTACTTCTAAACAGCCCAAACTGCAACACTGCAGCCATGCAAACGTGGTCCCAGATATGATGGAGATGGGGGCAACTCTGCTATATCTGCAATCCTGTTACTGAGTGTCAGAGCTGAACCTAATATGACCCAAAGCTGAGGGGCTTAGGGCAGAGATAGAGAGGCTGTTGGGCCACGGGCCAGCCTCAGAGTGGCAGGGCATGCAGAGCAGCTGCTGCATGCAGCCTGTGGTTGGTGTCCCCAGCTCCCCCCATTGCGGAGCAGGCAGCTGTTGGCCAGTCCCCAGCGGGGACAGTGGAGAGCCGGTGGGGCAGGGTTTGTGGCTGGGAAGGGGGCTGAAGGGCTTGGCAGCTGCCGTCCTCTGCAAACAGGCAGTGATGCATTCCTGGGCACGTTCTCCTTCCCGTCATCACCCCCTCTTGGATAGCTTTGGGGTGAGCAGCTGCCGTTCCCTCCTCTTGTCTTTGGCAAGGCTGGTGGGATCTGACCAGCGTGTTTGTCTCCCTAGATGGGAAGAGGAGTACACGGTGCGTGTCCAGCTTCAGGACCGGGTGACTGAGCTGCAGGAGGTGAGCATCGCTGTCCCCCTCCTTCCCCTGCACCCCAGCTGCCCTGCGCTGACGCTGATTTGCACATCTCCCTTTGCCCGGCGCAGGAAGCCCAGGAAGCTGAAGCCTGCCAGGAGGAGCTGGCCATGAAGGTGGAACAGCTCAAGGCAGAGCTTGTTGTCTTCAAGGGACTGATGAGCAATGTGAGTCCCTAACCCCTCTCTGACCCAGCAGCTTTGTCCTACCCAAGTAGTGGGGCTGCAGAGGAAAGCAGTTCCTTGGTGGGGTATGTCCAGCACAGTGGTATTCTGGCGGGGCTGGTCCAGGGTGCAGCGAGCAAAGCGGGGGTGCTGATGGAGTGCTGCAGCACAGGGGATAATGTGGGGATTGCTGTTCGCCTTGCCTAATGCTCCTCCTTTGTCTCCCTCCTGCGGTGCTGTGGGTTCAGAACATCACGGAGCTGGACACGAAGATCCAGGAGAAGGCCATGAAGGTGGACATGGACATCTGCCGGCGCATTGACATCACTGCCAAGCTGTGCGACGTGGCACAGCAGCGAAACTGTGAGGACATGATCAAGATGTTTCAGGTGAGAAGCGTCTGCTGCTGCCCCAGGCTCAGCCACTGGCTCTGGGGAGGAGAGTTCCTGAAGGAGGTAGAAGAGACAACACCAGCCCCCTGCTAGGGGAGACGCTTGGTCACCCTTGCTCCTTGCAGTGCCTTGTCTCTCTTGGGAGGACCAGGTGAAAGGGCACAGAGAGGTGGAAAGCTCCAGATGTTTATTTGGGCACCAAGAGTCCCCTCAACCTCTGGCTAACCGTTGCTCTGGGCCCGGGGATCCCGCAGTGGTAGGGGAGCAGCTGCAGGAGGGAGATGAGTTGCTTGAGTGTCTGTCTCTAACTCCATCTCTCTCCTTCCCCTTCCCTTCTCCGCCATCTTCTCTCTGTCTCTCTTCTCTGTCACTGTCTCTTTTCTCTTTCTGGATGTCGCTGCCTTTCTGTCTCGCTCTCTTTGTCCTTACAGAAGCAATTGGTTAGTTCCATTCAGTTGGGAAAGAGTACAAATTTTAAACTTTGTGTAAATAAGGTCGGACTGTAAATATTGACATGTCACCTTCTTCAGACTCTTGTCTTTTTTCCTGTTCCTGTCACTGTGTTTCCCTGTTTCTGTACGGGGCTGGTGGGTGATTTGAGTTTTTCCTGCAGTAAAGCCACATCGTTATTTTCTCATCAGATTCATAGATCCCATCTTTAGTTGCTTAGTTTTAATTTTAGGAAATGCTAAAACCATGTTTTATCCATTGCACCATCTTTAACCTGATCATAATGAGCCCATCTCTCTCTTTCTCTCTTGCTTTTCTTTCTTTTCTTCCTTTCTCTCTTTCTTCTCTCTTTCCCTGCCTTTCTGTCCCTCTGCCATTCCTTTCCCCTCCATCTCCTCCTGACTGCCTGCTCCTGACCTCGGACCCGGCCTCGTTTCTGTAGTCTCTGCACTTGTCTCCCGTTAAGGTCCCAGCCTCGGTGGGGCGGAAGCGGGAGCGCAAGCAGGTCAGCGACGAAGACACCTCGCTGTCGGAGAGCGATGCCTCCCGAAAACCTGAAGAGGAAGAGGAGGACGAGACCACAGCCATGAGTATCAATGAGGAAATGCAGAGGATGCTGAACCAGCTGTGAGTGCGGCTCTTCCGCACCTCTGCTACCGGCGCAGAGCCAGGCTCCAGCACCAGGCCCCCCACTGCTACCTGTGATGGGGAGGGGGGGGGACGACTGTGGCTCCCCTTGCAGGGGAGGAGGAAATTGGAAATGCTGCTGCAGGGTGCATATACCCTGTGCTCTGCAGGCACAGTGGGACTAACCACTTAGGAGACCTGAGCCCACCCGTGCTGTGGGTGGAAGCTGGTCCAGCTCCCTTCCTCTTGCCCCCTTCCCACCTTTTGGGAGTCCCTGCCTGAATTTTCCAGGGCTCCTGACCATAAAACCAGACCTTCCCCATTCCGCTGTTGGGTTTGGGCACAGTTGAGCTCACCCTGGCCAGACCTCCAAGGGCTGCAGCCCTGCCTGTTAGCGGGGATGAGGCTTTCAGCACTGATGCAGCCTCCTGCCTGCTGGGGTTTTCCTGCTGTGTGCTGATCTGCTGTTCCTTTGCCCCCAGGAGGGAATATGACTTTGAGGATGACTGCGACAGCCTCACGTGGGAGGAGACAGAAGAAACGCTGCTCCTCTGGGAGGACTTCTCTGGATACGCCATTGCAGCCGCAGAGGTGCAGGGGGAGGTAACAGTGGTGTCAGGTCCCCTCAGTGAATCAGCCTTGGCTTGGGACACTCGGTCCTGCCTGAGCCTGGGAAGATGCTCCCTCAAAGACCAGACTTCAGAGCCTCCATCCCTTGCAGGCCTGTACAGATGTTTCCTCTCTGCATCCCATCTGCTCTACGTGAATACGTTACTGCATCCTTGTGAAGGTCTCCTTGTTAGACAGACTGGGGATGTGCAGCATGAAAGATGTGCTGAGGACATGGCCCACATATGGGGAGAGCCACAGCCCTCCCAGCAGAGAAAACCTCCTCTGACTGGGTTGCTCTCTGGTGGGCTCTCCAGCCCACTGCCCCCTCTGCAGCAGTTCTGCCCAAACAGAGGCCTCAATGTCTGGCCAAATTCCTCACCATTTCACATCTTTGTCACTCAGTACTCTCTATGGGATGTGTTGCACTTGGGGATGGTTTGTGCTCTCCAGAGCTTCTGAGCAATGGCTGGGCTTGTTCTGGTCTGACATGCTCACTGCCCAGTGTGGCAAGTCCTGGGTCTCTCTACCCCATGTTGGCAGAACTGGCTTGTACCTTATTTGTACTACACTGCTTACGTTGTCCCAGTGCTGCCAGTTCTTTCTCTGATTTCTTTCTCTCTTGCCTTGGTTCTGCATGTTGGATGCCTCACTGCCTCTAAACATGCCATCTCCTCTCTCCAACAGCAAGATGACAGCCTGGAGAAGGTGATCAAGGACACGGAGTCACTGTTCAAGAGCCGTGAGAAGGAGTACCAGGAAACCATTGACCAAATAGAGGTAAGAGGAGGAAGCGGGGATGGCATGGCACAGAAGGGGGTGAAGTGGAGTGGATCCCCAGGGAGGGAGGCACCGTGCTGGAGCCTGGTGGTTGGTGACTGAGGGCAGCAGCTTTGGGTCTGGCCATGCCCCCTGCCCTGTGCCTTGTGCTTATCTCTGCACCATTTCCCTTGTGCAGCTGGAGCTGGCCACAGCCAAGAATGACATGAACCGCCACCTGCACGAGTACATGGAGATGTGCAGCATGAAGCGAGGCTTGGACGTGCAGATGGAGACTTGCCGGCGGCTCATCACCCAGTCTGGGGACCGGTGAGCTTCAGCGGGAGGGCCGGGATCCCCGTGCTCTGGGCGAGGACCGGGGGGTGGTGAGCGGGAGATGAAACATGGGGTAATACCTGTGCCCTGCCCTGGTGTGGCACAGAGGGAGCATGGTTCCTGGTGACCGGCCTCCACACAGGTCGTGGTGCCACCTCTGAGCAAGTGGGCTGTGCAGAGGAGGCAGTGTTGACAGGTGAAGCCATCTCACCTCTATCACCCCAGCTGGTGAGAGGTCCTGCTGTTGCGCAGGGACATCATAATAAGTCCCCATAAGCGTGTGGAGCCAGGGTGGCTTCAGGCAGGGAATCTGTAGTGGGCTTTCACAGAGCCCTATTCTCACATGCCTTGGCCGTGTCCTCCTCTGGACAGACCCCTCCAGCATCAGCTCTGCTTCATGCTCTGGACCTCACTGCTGGTGTCCTTTGGGGCACCCTCACCAACCTCTAAGGATTCCCACGGACCTACACATGCCCCAGAGGAGTGAAAGAGACTCTAAAGCTTCTCTTGTCCTCACTCTGGTGCCCCTTGCTCACAGCGAACTGGGTCCTTTCCCTCCCTCTGGTCAGTGCTGTGACTGTTGCCCTTTACTCTTCTCCACAGAAAGTCTCCTGCCTTCACCCCAGCCTCCAACAGCGAGTCAGCCCCAAACGAGGAGAGTGAGGAGTCCGACCGTGACCCTCCCAGTGACGCTTCCATCAGATAATGAGGGGAGGCCCCACTTTGTTGGACACCCTTCCTGGTACAGGGGTGCCTTGAGAAAGACTGTCAGGGCCATGGAGCTGCTGGTAAACGTCTGTCACCCAGGCTCACTCCCATTTTGGAGAGCTTGGCAGATCCCGCACCCCCCTGACACCAGATATCTCGCAAATGGGAATAGCTAGATAGACCTGAGGGCCCTTGTTGGGGCTGCTCAGCCTCCAGCCCCTTCTCTATTCCCTTTCCCTGCTTTGGTTAAACCATGGTTTGGGCAGGGAGGCTCCAAACCTGCTACGGTGGCATTCACCAGGACCTGTTCCCAGGTTCCTCCAGGCTCACCTCCTCCATCCTGGTACGCTTTGTCCTGCCCCTGCCCTCCCTGCACCACATGGAGCCGAACAAGAGCCGTATCTTCCTGCAAACTGGACCTGACACTGGTGCCAACTGGACCGAGCCTGGGACGCTCTCTGTCCTTGCTGCTGGCCGGGTGCCTGGCTGGTCCCTGTGCCTGGCTGGGCACCCCAATCCCCCCCTGCCTCCTCCGGGGCAGGGGCTGAGTCCCGCTCACGGTGCACTTTGCTTTGCCTCACGTTGGCGGTGCGCTCACGTCTGTGTTACAGGACAAGGGGTCATTAAATGGGACAGTTTCCTTTTCTACAGCTTGGCTGGGTGTGGGCTTTCCTTGTGCTGTGTGGCTTAAGGTTGGGGTTGTCCTCCACCGGACCCCCAAGCCCACATCAGTGGGGGCCTCCCATGGGACATTCCTGTCCCTTGGGTGCGCTAGATGGGGCAAGATCCCTGTTCTGGGAGCCACTGGCTCTTAATGGAGATGCGTGTAGCACTGGTGCTGCATTGGGTGCCTTATTCTTAACCTGGATCAACACTGATGCTGAGGCTGTGGGATTGAAAATGAAGCCAAATGTGGCTCACAACTTGTGGACTTTCCTCTTCCAGCACTTGGTCTCCTCTGCCACACCCGGGTATCAGTCCCTAGAGCATCTTCTTGCTTGCCCTCAACCCCACATCCAACTTCTGTATAACCACGGTGGGGCTTCCCCTGTCCCACCTTCTCTTCTGGTATTTACCTTGCTGGCCCTTGCACATTCTCCTGTGGCGATGGGAGGCTGGGGTCTGGCAGGGTGGCAGGAGCGGGTGAGCAGCCTGCTGAGAGGCAGTGTTGTGCAGGGCTGCCCACTGAGCCAGACAGGCAACACTCCAGAGGAAAGGCTTCTCCCGAGGTCCCGAAGTGAAGAGAAAGTAGATGACAGTGGAGGTTTTGGATCATCTCTAAGATTAGATAAGAAAGGTAAAATGAGGGCTCAGGGTTGCAACAGTTTTATCTCTGTAGGTTTGGCTTGGGTAGCTAACACTGACACGCACTTGAGCTGTAAGCACAGGCACGTCATCACGCTGCAGTGCAGAGGGCTGGGTTTTGGGCAGGGTGAGGTTCTCTGCCTGTGCCTGCAAGACATGTTAAGGCATGTGTTGGCATTTCAGCGTGGGCTCAGCTGGTTCCAGCCTGCACCGAGGTGAGGCAGGAGACCCAAGGAAACCCCCGGGCCAAGGCGCAGCTCCTGAGTGAAGGGCCTGCTGTGGCTGGGCTCCCACTCACAAGTGCCGTCTTCACCTCTCAGGGGAGCCGTGCGAGCAGCAGGATAGCAGCAGAAGTGTATTCCCTGCCTCGGCTGTGAGAGAGGGTGGGAGCTGAGGGCCATTGCCTGCCCTGAGATGAGGTCTTCACCTGCTCACCTCCCCTCCATGCCCCCTTACCAACTGCTTCTGTTTGTTTCCCTCTCCCCTATTATTTCCTAAAGGAGCTAAAGCCAGAGGAAATACTGACCTGGCCTTTTGTTTTGAGTGAGGATGCCTCATGCGCAGTAGATCAGAGATCACTTTCTGTCCTGCCTGAAGGATCTCCTGGTTCATGCCCTTTCCAGTATGTGTCTTTGCAGGATTTTCTGTTCTTTCTCTGCTGTGGAGATCTCTGAGTGGCTGTCTAAGCCTGCCTTCCCCTGTGCATAACCCATGATGTGTACCTTGGCCTCTCGGTACTGCTTAAGAAACCCACAGGGACCGTAGACCCTGTTCCTTGAGAGATTTCAAGTGTGAAGCACAGAAGGACTGACTGGTGCTGCCAGATGTCTGTGTACCAAGACACATGGGGGCCCCAGTCCCACACTGCTTGTCAGAGCATCATTTGCAGTGAAACTGAGACCTACACCCATGTATTCTCTGTATTATCAGCAATAGGCTCAGTTCCCCCAGCAGTGGGACAGCCCCTGACATCTCACTGGCGGAGCATGCAATGCTGATCCTTTGCCTCAACATGAGAAGCACAGCCCAAGGCCTCTGGAATTAGCCAGACCATCTCTCCTCCATCTACCTGTCCAGCAGTGTTGACCTCATATCTTTGATGCAGGATATGAGGAGATGCGAACCTTCCATCTGTTCTCTGTGGGCTCCTCTTCATTCCTGGGGGAATATCTAGCCTGCTTTTCTCCACCAGGAGCCCTGCTGGGAACCATGGAGCCTAAGAACTGCTCAGCACTTTGTTGCTTCTCGCATCCCTAACCTCATCCCTTTTCCAAGGTGCTTCCTGGCAACCTCTGCTCAGGAAACAATACCGGAAGAAATTGTCTAGCAGAGACCCAGGTCTTGGTCTTTCTGAACACCTCCTTGTCTGTATTCATCTCACAGGCAATAATTGTATCTCATTTCCCCTTAGACTGCAGCCCATTCAAAAACGTTTGTTTGGCCTGGGCTTTCTGAAAGACTTGGTTGCCGGGGCAGCTTGGCCGTGGATGGAGTGGGCCTTTTCCTATTCTTAATCAAGATGATAGATTGATGAAATGAACTTTGGAGGAGTGGGGCAGTTACTCTTTCCAGCTGACCATGCTCATCCATGAGCGTGTTGCAGCTAAGATGGTCCTTAGTGCGCCAGCACAGACCCTGGCATGCAGGGAACTAAGTCCTGTCTCACTTGGTGTACGTACATTAATGTTTGCTGCCCAAGTACAGTCCATGCATTGATGTCTTACTGAATGGGGTTCAATGGCAGGATGCATCCAGGTCATCTGTCCGTCAGCATCTGGTTTTGGACTGTGGCTGCTGCCGTTGACCTCCATGAACATTTGTCCAGGAGCATCCTTATAGAATTACATCCGTCTGGACTGGCAGTGAGGTCTTCCCACTAAATATATAGGCAAGGTAATTCAGCTTCCCCACCCTATAGCAGTCTATGTTGGTGGAGACCTACTCAAGCAGTCTGGAGCCATGCTAGTGATTGTTCTGGCTTCTCCCTCCACAGCATTTGGACCATTGTGTCTAGGTGAGGATGAGCACAACTTCTGCATCAGCAGTGGGAGTGGCACAAAAACCCCTCCCTTGAGGCAAGAGTTGTCGCTGGGCTGGGACTTGTGAGCATCCTACCTCCACAAGGTGCTGAGGGAGACAATCAGCCTTTGAGCTGGGGGTGAAAGACGCCGTTTGCTGCCATGGCCGCTGCGCTCCGTGCTCCCTGTGCTGAGATCAGCCTCTTGGCAAGGGATGCCAGACTGTGCCCCAGGCATTTTGCAGAAGTGGGCCCTGGCTCCCTGCTGAATGCATTTCTGATCCTTTGAATCCAGAGCGGCCTTCCCTGCCCCTTCGCTGCTGAAGTTCCCTAGGACTCGTCTGAAAGGTGACCTCTCATTCTTGGAGATCATCTATGGCAAGGTAGCTTTGAGACCAGCCCCACTGAGTTTGTAGGTGAAGATGATCAGATCTTCCCACAGGGGATGGGAAGCATCACCCTGCTTACACCTCATTATATGGATGTGGAATGTTCTCAGTGGCTGTAGAGATGGTTCAAGTCAGACTAACTGCTAAGTAGCCCAGATCTTAGTCCCTGTATTGAGCAAGCCTGCTCCCTGCCTTCACTCAGTCTTGGATCCAGTCTATTTTAGATCCTATCTCAGAACTGTTAGTCTGACTTGTTCATCCACTTAGTTGAGGTCCTGTATTTTCCACCTAGCACCTTTCCACTGAAGGTGCTGTCCCACATGACTCAGTTTTGTGTGAGTTCGCTTTTCCGTGTTCCAGGATTCCTTAGATGGACCTAAATGTGGTGCTGACAGCCTCTGCTGGAGCAACGTTTGCTTCCCTGGTAGCACTTTACTATTCTGTTTATCCTGTTTCTTAACCAAGACATAGGGGAGATCAGAACTGCATAGAAAGTTGTTCCTATTTCTAGCTTTGAGCTGCAAGATTGGCTTTCCTAAGCCTTGTACCTCTGCTACAAATCTTCATTTGTTCTCAAGAAGGCCGTGTCCTTTATGGTTTGTGCTATCTCAGGTACCTGTGGCTCAGTGTGTCCCAGAACTTGCACACGATGAAACATGTCAGATACTCTGGTAACAGGCAAGAAGCTCTCCTTTTGAGAGGTCCGAATTAACACAGAACACAGTGGAGTGTTGTGTCCTTGGAGGTGCGCCTTGGATGATGCATGGAGCGGCCTCAGAAAACATCTGTCAAGCCTCTATGCATGGTAAATAATGCTGGGAGCAGTAGTAAAACAGCATGGGTGTGCTACAGACAGGTTTAAGAAGCCCCACCACCATGGAAAATCCTATGAGATCATGAGAAGTGTTTTAGGTGGGAATTTTCTGAATGCTTGGGACACTTTCTCTTAAGATGGGAACAAGGAGAGGATGCGGTAGGTCCTCTGGCAGCGGGGGTTACAGATTTCCTAGCTGGGAAGGTTCCAAGGTAACGCTGTGGAAAAGGAGTTCAAGCAGCCACCAAAAGGCATCACCACTGTGCTGAACCAGTATCACAGTAGGTGGGAAGAGGCACCATTTTCATCTTCAACAGCAGACTGCACCTGGAGAAGGTGGAAATAGAAGTTCTCTGGGTAGGAACAAATGTGGTTAATTTGGTATTTTTAATGTTCACAGCCACATCACAGAACTGCCAGCTCACCGGTCTGACTTGTTGAGTAAAGGTGGAATGGGCAAGAGCAGTTGTGAACTGGGGTTGCAGCCTGTGCTAATAATCAGAGCCCCACAAATACGCTCTGACATACAATTGTGTCAGGGCATCGAAGGGTCTTTCATGTACTCCCGAATTCCTAAACAAAAGGTGGCGATTTATTTTCTAAGTGCCTCTCTGCTTTGTGTGAAAAGGCAAATTATGTTGTCATGGAAGTCTTTGGCTGGGGATACTGGAGAATATGCTGTGCTGTGGAGTTGCTTATCAACCTAGAAATGATGGCATGCCCAAGTAAGGCAACGACATTAGGTGTCCTTATGACAGATGAAGACTGGGTTAGGATTGATGCTCGCCTAAAAGACAAGGGATCAACTGAGAAACAAATCAAGATATCTCCCAGGACAAAATGCCATAGCAGAGTATTGCGTGGTGGTGTGTAGCCATTTCTTACAGTGAAGTCGTTTAAGGGAAGTATTAAAAAACGGAGATCTTTGGAAAGCGGGGCATTTTTCCAGTTATCCAGAAAGCTGTGGTTTAGTCCACATGAGAAGATAGCAGTTAGTAAACCACTTCCTGGAATAAGTGGCTATGTGACAATAGTGCTTAGAAACAAGAATAACTAATAAAAGTAGTAAAGGCTGACCCTACTTAGTCATAATAAGCCTTGTAAGAGCTACACCAAGTGTGGGTGGGGAAAAAAGGAATAGAGGGACAAAAGAATTCAGCTGTCTAAAACAAGGTCTTCAGCTACTCATATCACCTCAAGGGAAACACCTAACAATAGCTGCATGTCTAAGAATGCTAACAAGTTGTTCTAGTTATATTTAAAGCAAAATCAATCCCTGCAGTAATATAAACCTATTGAATTACG
>JAOEHX010057844.1:0-16816 GCA_025448015.1 Bolborhynchus lineola
TGTGCCCTCAGCTGGTCTCCCTCAGCCGGTCTCCCTCAGCCTTACAACAACAGCAGCTGGGTACAGACTGTAACCTATACCTCCCAACCACAACAGTATTCACCTCCTGTCCTAAGATCTCATTTCCACTTGTCTAGAAATTAAGAGGTTTGCCCATTTGAACCAGTATTTTCCACATCAAGCCTTTGTCCTGTGCAGTAGGCTTTCAGGAGTAACACCTGACATATGCACAAAGGAAGTCTTCTCTTATGAAAGACACAAGTAACACCAATTAATGACAGAGAGAAAGTACATGTTTACCTCATTGTGAAGAATTGCCATTGGTAGACGGTACAATCTTATCGAGGTGTGCACATGCTTCATGAGAGCAAGCCAGGAAACCCTGCCTGTTCAGTATAGTACCCTACTGACCCAGTAGATTAAATAAGGGGGTTACGGACAAATTGCAGAGCGAAATAAACAGGATCTCAAAGACACTGAGTAAGAGAAATACTGAGTACCTCTGCAAAACTAGTAAGAAATCCTGCTCTCATAAACTAGTCATCTCAGTTAGCAAATATGTTTTTACAGAGAACTTTCAGGGGGTTTTTTCCTCAGCCATAACCATTATCTAATAAAAACCTTAGCCCTCTTTCCACAATGCTCAACGTCATTAAACCTATGGCAGGATAGGAACATTTTTTTCATCTCTTTAAGGCAGAACAGTTCCAGTACTTCTGCCTGAACTTAGCAGAAGTGCCACTGATGCACAAACACATATTCTACCTGACATCAGTACTCATTAGAGCACTATGGATTTCACCCTTTTCATTTTCAGGGCAACTCTCTACGCCACAGTATCCACAGTTAACACAATACAAGATATGAGACACGCATTTGCACTTGTATTTGCAACAGAAGAGTTCTTGTCTCTGAAGCCGAACAAGAATGCATGTACACAAGCCAAATAGTAGCTAAAGCAATACTTCAAACAGTAAATAAATCTGTGGTGTGACACCGAGCACCCACTTTCTAACAGTTATAAACATGCATATCTTTTTAAAGAAAATGCAGACATACCTATAACAAGACAAGCAACTTAAAAGGCAGCAACCTCAAGCCAATACAACAAAATACCCAGCTCCTTCCTGCCACAGCATTTTCCAGCCTGTGTTGATAGGCTCTCACTGCCTTCAGAGCTGACTGGAGCATAAACAAAAATCTGTCAGCAGCCCCTGACAAGGGACTGGAGGTATCTGTAGTGAAAACATCAAGAGGCTCAACTTGTCTTCACCTGCAAGCCTATCAATCACTTTTCTAAGACTTTCTTTTTGTTTTGTTTTTTTTTTAATTTGGTGAAGAAGGCAAAGTAAGAAAGTTCAAAAGGTTATTTCTTTTTTTGACTTCACCTGATCATTTCCACTCTCTCATCTTTTGGCTTATACAATAAAGGATAGGCAATTGTAGAGGCTACCCTTTCCTCTGTTTCTCAGGTTGCTACTTGTCATCTCCTTTTCCATTCCTCCACACAAAAAGTGTGGTTTATAACTATTCATAACTATTTTCACTGACTGAAGACACTCACATGCCTTCCCAGAGCCTGTACCTCTATGTCTTGGTTTAACACTGGCCAACAACTAAATACCATGCAGCTGTTCACCCACTCCTGCCTCCCTTTCCCTCTCCCTGCACTGGGATGGGAAAGGAGAATCAAGAAAATGTAAAACCCCATAGGTTAAAAACAGTATAATAACTGAAGTAAAATATATTAGAATAACAAAAATTAAAAGGGAGATAAGAAAAAGAGAGGAATAAAGCCCAAGAAACACAACAGACACACAATACAATTGTTTACCACCTGCTGCCCAATACCCAGCCTGACCTGAGCAGTGATCCATGCCTCTCAGCCAACTCCTTCCAGTTCATATACCGAGCATGATGTTCTACAGTTTGGAATATTTCTGTGGCTGGCTTGGGTCAGCTGCTGGCTGTGCTCCTTCCCAGCTTCCTGTGCACCTCCCTAAAAATTGGTAGCACATGGGAAACTGAGAAGTCCTTGACTTAGAGTAAGCGTAACTTGGCAACAAATAGAACACTGGTGTGTTATCGACATTATTCTCACACTAAATGCAAAACACAGCACTGTACCAGCTACTAGGAAGAAAATTAACTCCATCTCTGACAAAACAGGACAACATCCCCTTATTCCATATGATTTACGTTGTGCCATGGTCATCAAAGTTCTGACTGAGCTGGGCCAGCCCTGTTGGCAGATCCTCTGGTATTGACTAGCCAGGAAGCTTTTGTGAAATGTGTACCCCAATGTTTGAAAGTCCCACCACCCATTGCTCTCAGTGTAGTTTTTAACAGCCCATTGTAACAGACATTTGATTTTCCCAGAGGCTGGTGCATGGTAAGCGATGTGATATACACGCTCAATGCCATGTTCTTTGGCCCAAGTGTCTATAAGATTGTTCTGGAAATGAGTCCATTGCCTGACTCAATTCTTTCTAGGGAGCTGTGTTGCCACAAGACTTGTTTCTCAGGGCCTAGGACAGTCTTTCAGGCAGTAGCCCAGTAAATATATTATTATGTATTATATAGTACATAGGGAATAAACTATACTTTTCATAAGGTTAGGGGAAGAGGCAAGGAGCTGACTTGTCCTCCAGTGCTGTACTGAGCAGCAAAAATGTCAGTCAGGTTTCTTATGGAGGAATTTTACTCCCCACAGCTCTGAGCTTTCAGAAGTAATGTGAATGTTATTGTAATTCCACTTCAGTGCAACTTGAAACTATTTTATTTGAAGTATGACACTAATTTTTCACAGTTTGCTTAGCTCTATCTGTTTCAGGCTGGACAATTACATACTAAGCCATTTTAGATGAAAATACAGTTATCTAGAAATGGCAGCAAAATCCAGCAATGCTAAGGACTGTAGGAGAGGATCACTCTTCTAATTTCTGTTCTACTTGGAATCTTGTTCCAACACCCATTCTGTTCAAGCCAGGCACTCAATGGCCATCTATGTACAGCAGCCACTGAGAAGATTGCCAGAGAGAATAAAAATGCCATGGTATTAATACACACTATCTTCCCTTTACTTTGCGGACCTGCTTTACCCCACTTAGCTTTTTAGAGGGAGTCCTCACACACGGCTCTACTGCACTGCAGCAGCAGAACAAAAAGGCAACAACAAATAAAACCCAGGGCATCAGACTAACACCAAGCCCAAATTCCCTCCCGCCCTCATCAGTGAGGGAGAACAGTATAGAACTGAAGTGGGAATCCACTCTCTGGAACTCCTAGCAAAACAGGAGTGAATTTCCAGAGGCTAAATACACCAAGTGCCATCCATCACCCTGGATGTATGCACATGTCTCATTGCAATTCAATTCTCACAGAGAAGTTGCTCCTTGAATTCTGCATCTTCCAAAAAAATATTTGTCTGACATTCACTTTCCTACACATCTATGATCAACCTTTTTGTCACTTCACCAGTAGAAACAATTGCTGTAAGAAAGCAAAATCAATATACTTAAGGCATTTCAGGTTTTCAAACAGCAGATATTACTTTCCAAGCAGCCACTGCCATGTTATCAATTACTTAATTCAATAGGGGGAACAAGAGCTGATACAGCCACTCCAGAACTACATCTCTATTAAGGCCCTTTAAGCCAAACTTGCACAAAAACCTATGTGCAAAGAGGTTTTTAGCAGGGCTTTCTTGCATCAGCATGAAACTTATCATTCTCCCTCTACCTCTCAATCTAGGACCAAACACTGCCTTATTTCCAGCATAAGAAAACATCAGAATGCTTTCCTTTGCAATAAAACACTCAGGTACTTTGGCAACCCTGGAAAACTCCACGACAGAAAAGAGCCCACCCACATGGTAAAGTTCTACACAAAGTTCCTCTTGCAGATGTGCAGTCCTTTTGCTTATAAGGTCACATCTCATAGGTTTTTACAAGGAAGGAACATCTATTCTCATCATGACAGTTCATTTGCTTTAGAAGGCACACAAAAAGATAAGAGACTAAGGTCAACAGTTAGAAGTATGTCACACTTTTAAATGATGGAGAGAAAAATACTTTGATATCTGACATAAATGATTCCATATATCTTTCTTTAAAGAAAGTCTTCTGAAGACAGCCAATAACAAACAGAGTCAGATGCACTATATCTGGCATACAGAAAGGGAAGTGCAAGAAGCTTACACCTAACACTAAGATTTGTGGTATTTATTAATAAAATAAATCAATAAATTCACAGATCTTTCAACAGCAACTGTTGAAATGGTTGCATACTGAGAAAAAGACTTTTCAGCACACTGCGGTACCAAACTTTTCAACCTAATCTCTAAAACCAAACCACATACAATGGAAACTGCCATGTCAGAAAAGAATTATGTTAAGTTTGTTCAGCAATCTTATTCTTTGTCATGATCTTACAACATTATAGACTATAAAACTAAGCTCCCTTCACCAGAGACTAGTCAAAAATCTCACTTTCGTATTTTAAAAAATCAAATTAGGAAAATATTGAATAGCTGCAGTTTGGTGATTTATTTGTTTTTTCAGATTAAAAACCAAACAAACTACAGTGTCGGAAATTGCCAAATATTTAATGTTACTACTTCAGGAAATAAAAAATTAATGACTTGACAGACTTTCAATAAGATCTGGTCAGACAAATCACACATGCTTGAATCTCATCCTTTTGTCCTGAATTTGGTCTCCTGCTTGCTCTGCAAGGGTTGTGAAAAGAATGGGAAAAGTGACAGTAACAGCTATCCAGATCTAATTATCAATCTCTGAATGTTCCCTGCTAGTGTCCATCTTGGACTTACATAACATCCAATCACGTGTTCACATTTTACAAATACATTTGAAGTTACAAGGAACAGAAATGGCAAATTCAGGGGGAAAGGCTTGTTTGATCAGAGTCTGATACTTGAAGTAATGCAGAATTGTTACAGCTTCACATAATGGCTGTAGATCAACACCAAACCAAAACACATCAGAATTTGGCCCTCTGCTTTAACTTAATAACTTATGCCCAAGAAAGACAGAAGTTTGTAACTGTAGGATAAGAACAAAAAGCTGCACAAACCTTACTTTGGACATGCTGTAGTCTGTAATCACAATGGCATAATTTTGGTAATTACTTTGGGACAAAGTTTAGGACAGCTATAATGAAGCTTCCTGTTGACAAGAAGCTAGAGGGAATTGTCAGTAGAGCAGGATTAGAACTTGGTCTATGGAAAACTGTGGTGATGCTGAAGACTACTGTAACAGAAACAATGTGAAACTAAATAGTACAAAACTATACACCAAGAGACCCTCCCTAGCAGGACAGGAGCTTTTCACCTAGAAGCAATGGATATTGATTAACCTGTCCATACCTATAAAAAGATAACAATGAATATTAAGAAAGGCAAACAGGAGCACAGTGCACAACAGGAAAGTTATGACCTGTGGAGAAAGGAAGTAGTAACACCACTGAACAAAGTCTTGCATTTGACTGTACGTAAAATACTGTGGGCCACTCTTGTTCATTTTGTTCCAGAAAAAGTAATTTCACCCTGTAAGAGATGCAATAAGCATTACTAGCACTAGAGAAATGAAGAGATCCTGACAGAAACTGAAAGTCCTGTTTTTCTTTATGTGAAAGGGCTATATTAGCTTTTATAGGCTCAGAGAAATAAGAGCTGTTTAAACTACAAAAAGACTGTGGCAGAGGAACAGAGATGCATAAAGAAGCCAGAGTGACACGTTTCAGCTGGAAGCGAAAGGAATTTTCTCAACATCAGAGCAATGCTGTTTAGTAACAAGCTTTCGGGAGGAATGCAAAAGTAAACAAAACTAACTAGCTGTATTCTAGGAGGTAGTTGCTTACAGTAGCAGGGGACTGGATCGTATGGTCCTTCCCTCCTGTATTCCTATCTTTGATATCTGTATTACATAGCTTACAACACCCTAGCTCTGCTCAAGAGAAAGAAAACAGCACTTGAAACTTCTTGAGGTAGCACCCTGCAGTTTCTCTTTGCAGTCTGGCAGCCTGACAAGCTAGCTGATATTATCAGTTATCCTTCCCTCAGTAAGCTGGTGTCCAAAAAGTGTCCTTTATTTATGAACATTTATGAACAAACCTGTACCTTTACTTGTTTACGGATTCATGCATATTATGAAAAGATAACACAAGGGCAGGGATTTCAGCTGCTGGGCAACATCCACCCTCCTCCAACACCCTCCATAATCTCACGTTGTTGTCAGAGTCTGCAAGTTGGGATCAGGAACTCTACAAATGGAGGTAAGCTTTCCAAGCAATCCTGGAGGCAGGGAGAACATGAAAGAGAAAGCACAGTGAAGCAGTATGCCCAGAAGCACTGTTCAGCCCTTAGCTCCATTCCTAGAGCTAGATCTTTCAGGATGTCTCGGTTCAAACTTAAACAGGGGAAGTTCAGATTGGATATAAGGAAGAAATACTTTACTGTAAGGGTGGTGAGGCACTGGAATGGGTTGCCCAGGGAAGCTGTGAATGCTCCATCACTGGCAGTGTTCAAGGCCAGGTTGAACAGAGCCTTGGGTGGCATGGTTTAGTGTGAGGTGTCCCTGCCCACGGCAGGGGGGTTGGAACTAGGTGATCTTAAGGTCCTTTTCAACCTTAACTATTCTATGATTCTATGATTACCTTAAAAACACCCCTCTGCAACTTTCCACTTACCACTCTTGACAACGCAACAAAAGCTAACAAACAGGGATAAAAATCCCACTTTGCTGTTTTCAGCAAATTATGCCACATCATCCTGAAGTTTCAGTTGAATTTTAAAAGATAAAGTCAACAACTTCTAAACAGGCAAGTTAGCTGATACGTGCTTTTCAAAGTTGCATATTTCAGTCCAACTCAGAAAACACCAGAAAAGTAAGTCTGATTATGTTCACAGTCTTTCCAGTAATTACACGCCCAGAACCACCACAGTGTGGCTTACTATTCAAAAACAAACAGCTTAGCCCATATGCTTATCGAAAGGGAAAATAAAGGTAAAGCTATTTATACAATATACCAAATATATCCAGCAGTAGAGGCATATATAGAACGTGGGTTGCCTCCCCCATCCCAAGCCTCTAATCATGTTTTCCTCCACTGAATTGTTGCCACAAAAATTCCTAAAATGTCAACAGCTCTAACATGCATGAAAAACTGAAATAAATATCTTAACCACAGTATTACCAAGGTTCTCAGCGTCTGGGGAAGACGCACATGACAGAATAGTGTTTTCTCTCTTAGCTTTATGCTACAAATGCTTCCATAAAACCACCACTTGATGCACATATTTTCAACACTTCCATATATAATGCTTTAAAGAAACATCTGACATCTGCAAAGTTCGAAATACAAAGACAGCACTCCCAGGGAACTTGGCAGGGCTCAAATTAAGAAGTTTGCCACAATAATTTTTCAACAGATCTAAAAACCATCTCCAAAATCTAACACAGTTTACCATCTCCAGCTTTTATAAATGCCATTCTCCAAAATCTGCAGAATGGATTCAATCACTGAATGTACTAACTTCTTCAATTTCAAATTCCCAGTTTTATTATCATCACACACAAACAAAACAAACCAGCAAACATTTACTTTCCCATTCAAGTGTTAACACAACTTGAAGCAGCATGATGGAAACAGCTAGGACAGATCCAATCTGGTATCATAATCAAGGCCAGAGTGCTCCTTTGACAGATAGAAGATTAATTGGTTAGAAAATTCACAAGTGCAGCCGCCCAGCATTTACATCTAAATTCAAAGATAAGAAAAGCATAAGTAAATATAGTTTACATATTCTTAATTAGGCCAATACACAGTTTATTTCCATATCTCACAAAGGAACCCAGTGAATTTGTTCAGTTTGCTTATCAGTTTGCTGCTGGTAACACCATGACTTTGGATAGGAAGATAGGATACATCCTATAGGTTTCAGGACCAGTGCAGGCATTCAGGTGTTGCACAAAACAGCACCCTCTTCAGCCTCTGTACCTCCAGTGGCCTTGTATACAGCTCCTAGTTTCACAGCAACACACAACAGCTTATTCTAACACACCCCCCAAAAAAGCTACTGTAGAGCTACAGGGTACTGGTCCAAACAGTCATTGCCAGTGCAAGACTGTATTGGCTGGCCATCCAGCCCCGCAGTCAGAGGCCAGAGCAGACTGGGAACCTTGCAGAGTCATGCTTTTCAGAGGAAGACAAGGATTCTATACATAGCTTACATCCCTTGTTGGTAAGACTGAATTAACACCTTCTGGTCAATAAGCCATAAAGCCCTTGTGTGTTTACTCCCACAACCTTCAAGCTGTTTTTAATGTTGATGGTAGCATTCAACAGCATTAAGAGCTACACACAGCCAACAATGGCATCTCCTGTCATTCTGTAATGGCCAGCATAGAAGATTTAGCTTCCACTCAACTAGTACTGCTCAGCTAATGTAATTCAGTATTTTAACAACTAATATTGACTACATTATTCCCAAGTCACTGGCACTACCAGAAAAATCACAGATCCAGCAGGGTGACCTCCTCAGCACAACATACACTTCTGGTGTACCCAGAGGGAAGCTGTCTTTCCTTAACACCCTTCACTCCACTTCCACCTCTACAGGAGACAGCCAACATAACCAGTACACGGCCTGCAATTACCAGAAGACATGGCTACCACATGTCCAAAACAATATTCTCCTGCATCTGCTCTGTTTATCATGGATTTTAAGCATTCATGATTTTTTCCAACTGCACAGTATTACTAGAAGCTTGAATACAAGAATCTGTATAACATTCTTAACATCATTTCACAAAAGGACCACTATTCTGACTGGACAATGCCCCACAGCCAGGTGAGGTGAGGTGATGGACCCCAGGGCAGGGAGGCCGGGGACAGATTCTGCCTGCATTCTTCAGAGCAAGGAAAGACATTCTAGGAGCTAAACAGGAGTGGACAGATAGACCACAGCTTCATGCTAATGTCCCTGTCAAAATTCAATGAAAAAATTACTTTGTATGATTGGAAACAGCAGCACCTAAGTTTCCAAATAGAGCAAATAAATTGCAATTGTCTTGCCCTTGAAAATTTCTGGACTTTATGCAAAAAACAGAACACCATATGCTCATGGGAAGAGTAATCCCTACTCCCTCAACAAACTGAAACTTCGTAACACGAAGCCAGGAATCAGTTGCCTCTTCAGAAATTAGTGCAATCTACACAATTTTTCTTGCATGACAAATTGTATTCACACTGCCTAGCAAATGCCACTGTTACACCCTTTCTAAAATACAGCTCATTGGCTAAAACATAACAAACAGGAAATATTTGGCTTGCAGCAAATAAATCACTAAGCTTATTTCTGTAGAGTTCAAAAGAAGATACCATATCCTGTGGCATCTGGAACAAAACACACAATAATGATGGAGACAAAACACTGTCAGCTCTTGGTAAAAACTGACAGGCATAATACAATAGAAGAACTTGCAGTCACTTGAAGCAGTCACTGGAAGCCAGATTTTATGGCAGTATTGAATGTATATTCACTAGAATACAGTTAATCAAGAGCTTCTAGTTTGTAAAACAAAAAAACAAAAAACACTTTTTCCATATGACAACTGTAACTTTCAGTAAGATACAGAGTGATATTTGGCACACCATGATGCAAACAAGAAGCTGCATGAATGCTCACCCTCATACTTACTGCTTCAAATCTTCCTGATTGTGCAATTTCCCTAATTTCAGTCACAACTTACTCTTGTTTTAAATCTCCCACGTGTAGATTCAGATTCAGACTTCACTGAAGCATGATACACACTATCTGCTCCTTAACAAAGGGGTCACACTTCCCACAGTGCAGAAGCCCACCAAGTAGAAGTATTTTATTAGGTCACTGACACCTATTTCAAGGCAATATTCCTCATAACCCAGGTGAACCGTGCATAAAGACTTTGTCAGCAACACGTGCTCACCAAGTAGCTTCAGAGATGCTGACTGAAGAATATTGGACCTAATCCCTATCTAACAAACGCTGACTGTCACACAAATGTGTAAGAGAAATTCTGGAAGCACAAAGGTAAGAAAACCAGGATGAAATTACTCTTAAAACCAACATATGTTTACTTCTTTGTGTGTGTGCATCAAGAAATCTTTCACCACCACGAAAAGCTTACTTACACATGTAAAGTTACCCCAAAATACATAATTCTAGCCTGAAACCAGACACCAGAGGAGGCAAGGCGGACGCTGCTGCCTTTGAGCGATGCTATTTTTCAGAGTGCAGCTGTTCCCTCTCTTGGTTCTGTTTGTACATTAGCTGGCAGCTACAGCCGCTGCATTTTTCTGAGAGAGAGAGAGGATTTTGATGCATGTCCAACAGTAAGCAGTGGCTACGTGTTGTCTTTAGATCATGGGGTTTTCTTAACTGTTAGCAGTAAATGTCAGCTATGTGATGACAATCACAGTATATATCAAAATTTATAGACCATACTGATACTCACTTTCAGAAAGCCAAATTCAAAGGAAGATCCAAATTCTTTCCTTAAGGGAACAGCAAAGAGATACTCAGAAATTCTTGCAATTTCAAGCATTCCTCATTGAAGCTTAAAATGCTGCTAACTTTCTGGAATAACATCTGATTCCTGGTTGATTTCTAGATACTTGTTCATGCAGTGAAGAGAACAGCACACTGACAGAAATAAGCTTAAAACTCAAGTAATTTCTCATTCCTCCCCATAGCTATAAAAATCCCCTTTATAAATCCTTGTTTGTCCAAAAGCAAGTTCGTATTTCACAAAGTTTACTTCATATTTAATAATAATGAACAATGTCTCTTGTGGATCATTCTTGACATTCTAAGATATCTGTGTTGGAGTTCAGTGCTCATTTCTGATATGCACTGTTTCTACAACCTTGCTCTGATTATCTACATTTCTAACTTCAAAACTTCTCCTTACAGGTTGTAAGGAAATTACAATCCAAGTGGGAAAAAAAAAATAGTAAAAAGAAAATTAAAAAAAGTATAGGAATCTCCTACATGTAAGAACAGGAAACAACATAATCATTTTCCCAAACACTTAACCTAAGTCACAGTATCAGATATTGTATGTATTTCAAGGAGATAAATTTCTTCAGAAGAAATTCTTTGTGCTACTGCTTACACTCCTGCCTTTCCAAGAAAAGGTAGACTGGAAGAGTAAACACAGTGGATTAGGGAATGCTTGCTGCCAGAGTATCATAAGTTGCCATCTCACAAAGGGCTGAGAAACCACGCTTACCCAGAGGTTATTTAAGAGAAATGTCCTATTCCTTGCAACTGGATGTACAGTTTTATAGAGCAATCAAGTGCGGCTTTGTGAAAATGGCATGAATCTACCATAACAAAGTAGGATTGAATATTCACTTCACACTATCAGTGTTTTTTATGTATTTCCAACTCTCTTAATTGTCACTGTTCATTTCTGAGAGTGTAGATCTATCAGCTTTAAATGACCATTGGACAGTGGTGCAGTTTCACAGTCCCCCTTCCCCCTTGCTTAGCTTGTGCTTGCGGCCTGGGTGCCAGTGTCTACCAACAATCTCACTGAGTCCAGTTTACATCAAAAAGTCAGCTGAAGGGACACTGGAACAGCAGATCCACACTAAAGGTAACGCATTTTTTCCATGGCCTGCAACTAATAGGGCATGTCCCCACCCCCAGAGTGACAAAGTATTTGCCAATTTTGAGGGACAATTACACAGAGCTGTTACCTGAGAATTGCTGCCCTCTTGTTTAATCTGAGTAGTTAAAAGTATGACAGGTATCCTTCCACAAAGGTCATAGGTCTTCTAGTACTTAATCCTTTTATACTGCTTTGTTTCCTAGTTTTGAGATGTTGGGCTATATTGGAACTGTCCTACACCTCTCACCCAATAGTGATTCAGTAGCAGACAGTGTGTGGAGAACATCACAAGAAAGACTTCTACGATCTGTCAAGACATTTAAGGAAAAGGAAGTGAACTAAAGAAGAAAAATCAATTAAGTGCAATCATACATCTCAATTGTATCATTTGAATTATTCTTTGTCAACTTGCAGCATCACTGTGTCCACTGAACCTTTGCAGATATCAGAGCCTTCCCTGACGAAATACCATCAATCCTTTCAGGCTTGACCCTGCAAAGGTTTCCTTTAAAACTTCATCAGGATCTCTTAGCCAATTAATTACTTAACACACACAACTGCACACAGGAAAAGGGATGCACAAGTACTCAACTGTTCTTCCTTCACTTTAGGAAACAGAAGTGATGAAAAGAACCAAGAAAAATTCCTTCAGACAGGAATGCTTATCAGTGCCAAATATGAATGTCATGTGTGTGAAGGAAAATGACTGCTCATCTTAGTAAATAACACAATAACAATTTTGCTCTCAATCCACATGCAATTTTAAACTAAGCTTGCTATATCTTTTAAAATTAAACTATAATTGAAAATGTTCTTTGTTTTCTTTTGTCTCCTTAAACTTCAAGACTCCCATCCTTGGCACAGCCATCTGAACTAGATCCAACTTGCCAGAGGTATCAATTTCATTGAAACAAATCTGCTTCAATAGTTTTCACTTGAAAAGAGCTGGACCAAGCCTTTGCAAGATAGAATCACACTGGAGTCAGAGAAACAAAAACAAGCAGGCTAGATTCTGTCTGACTTGAGCCAGGAGACTGAAGCATCCTATCTTTTGAAGTTAATACATCCTAAAGGCACAATGGATTTACTGTACTATAACCCCAGTTTAAGAAACTGCTCTCCTACTGATTCAAGAGGAAAAACATATAAAGAAAGAAGGGGAAAAAAGTGATCATGCTGTAAGTGGTAAATGATTACTGGAATCACTAAGGAGCATTCTCTTTCTAACATGATCATATACATCCTCTCTTGGATTACCTATCCAGTCTCTTTCTCCTTTGTGCTTAGGCACACATATTACCCAAGGCTCTTTTTTGGAAATACCTAATTTTTGTAGAATACATGCAACAGCTAATCAAAAAGTATTTCTGAATGTTTTCAGCTACAGTGCACCAAAGGTCTAAATTATTTTATTTTGGTTCCTAGGCTCAAGTCCAACTGGATATTTAATGGTGTGTAAAACAGAAATCAAAGTTTATTACCAAAGTCACTGCTTATTTTTCTCTTTCATCACTTGCTGTACCCTTCCTTGATAATGACATGATGCAAGATGACAGATTTCTCACAGCTGCTAAAAGTAACCTATGCAAGAAACACCATGAGCAAGAAAAGTCTGCAGCAGCATATTCCACCTACCATCTTAGAAGACTAAGTAAGATTGAAAGTGTCTAAAGTTAAGTAGTCAGTAGTCAAGTAGTCTGTCCTTCACTTTGCAACACAAGAATTATGTACCTCCATGTCCAATTAATCAATTCCTAGAAAACAATTTTGCAGAGTCCTGAAAAAAAATTCAAGTCTTAGAAGTGATTTATGAATGTGACATATAATTCTGACACAGCAATCTCCTTTAGGCTAAGACTGATGCTAGGACCCAAGCTCTGCTCCTAGACCTGCCACTAATCAGCAACATTTCTACCATATCAATCTTCCTTAATGCAAGCATACATTAGAGTCTAAACAGCTCCACATACAGTAAGTACCACAAGCAACGAAAATTGGCTACACAGACAGAACTTCTCTCACAGTATGCAAAGTCTTAACTTTACCTACAGAGAGTAGCATGATGAATGCTTTTTCTATGCCCTTTCATTTCCCAGCACCAGCGAGGAAGCATTTTCTCCATACTTCACTGTAGAGCTGACTTTTCACTTCTACTCCTAACCAAGTTTCTGAAAGGACAGCACCAAAGGACCATAAGATTCAAGTAGCAGAGCCTCACAGAACGGTAGGGTAGGAAGGCACTTTGGCAGAGCCTCTTGTCTGCTCTGACCCTCTACCCACAATGAGGCCAGCTCCTCAAAGATGCTTTTCAAGTATCTCAAGGCAAGTTGTGCCACTGTTTAATCACCCTCACATAAGAAAGTACCTTCCGATGTATAAATGGAATCTTCTATATTTCAGTCTGTGCCCACTGTCTCTTACTCAGTTACAGGGTATTATTAGGAACAGTCTGTCTTCATCTTCATTACTGCCCCAAGATATTTGTACACACTGGTAAGATTGTCTCGAGGCTGAACTATCACAGCTCTCTCATCCCCTCCTCACATGACACATGTTCCATCCTATGATCATCCTACTGGTTCTACACTGGACTCGCTCCACTAAGCCCATAGCTTTCTTGCACTTGCTAAAGGTGCACTCTTTCCCATCATCCAGGTCATTAAAGAAGATGCTGAAGAGTGCCAGCCCTGGTGGTGATCCTAGGATACACCACTAGCAAATTCCTCTGTCTGGACTGACTTCCTGCTGATGATGACAACCCTTTGAGCCAGTTGCCAATCAACTTTGCTGTCCACACGTCACTGGTTGATCTACCAGGATTCTGGTGAGACAAAAGGCAAAAAAGCCTTGTCAATGTGAAGACAAACAACATTCACTGCTCTCGCCTCATCCACTTATACAGTCGGCTCACTGCAGAAAGCCATCAGGTTGGTGAGGCATGATTTCTCCTTTCATAAATTGATGCTGGCTATCTTAAAAAAACCTTCTTGTCTTTATATGTTTGGAAATGGTTTGCAGGATTTTTTGCTCCATCACAGGGATCAAGGTGAGGCTTACCGGCTGTTCTTGCCTTCCTGAACTGTAGGATTGACTTTTGCTTCTTCCAACCACCAGGAACCTTCCATAATCACAACCTTTCAAAAAATAACCAAGAGTGGCCTTGCAGTGACACCAGCTTGCTCCCTCAGCACTCATGGGTACATCCCACCAGGCCCCATGGACTCATGTAAGTTCAATTTCATTGTTCCCTAATATGATCTTCCACATTTGCAGGCAAGTCTTCCTTGCCTCGTATTCCTGAAGGCAAATCTCACCAGTAAAGTCTGAAGTACTTCAGCCTTTTCTGTCCCCATTCAGCAGCAGGCCCTTATTTTCCCTACTCTTCCTTTTGCTGATGCTATGCCTGTAGGAATCTCTTATCAGAAAGTCATCAGTGAGTTCACATGCAAATATGTAGGAAAATATTTAAGAACACTGCAGGATAAAGCAACTTCTTCAGGAGTAAGATGCACAGCAAGACACACACATTGCCATCTCAGCTCCAAAACTTTAAGAGGACAGCACCCAGACAAACTAAAATTACTTTCAACAGCACCTCAGACCAATTTCTTCATCGGCATATTGGTACCTACATTCACAGGCCATTTTCATCTTGAGAAGAATTTGTATGGGTTATTTTACCCATCTTATAAACAAAATTTATTAAATTACTTCAATCCTTGCTTAATCCCAGCTATCTATTACCAGAGATAAAGGAGATAAATCAAACTTTTCTCACCTGAACCTCACAGATAAAGGAGATCCAAGGGTAAATGCCTTAATTCTTTGTATCTATCATTCCTTATTCATTTTTATCTTGGAGGGAGGACACAAATATTGACAAGCAGCAAGACAAAAAAGGAAACATGGAGTTAAACAACGTATTACATATGCTTCGGCTTTATGTCATACACGAACAGCAGCATCCTTTTCATGGTGTTTAACTTGTAACCTAGAAAACTACTTCTATTTTCAGACATATACTCACACCCATGTATTATTGTTCTTGTTTCTTTCAGAACCAGATTAGGTCTTATTTCTATTATAGAAAAAGTCCTGTAACCCAGCAACTATGCTTTGCACCACCTCTGCACCCAGAAATACACAGAAAAAAAAATTACCATTGAAGAAATAAATTGAGCAGACCTTCCCCAACAAAAGAAAATATGGCATTAGAGACAGAGCTCCAAATAAAACAAACTTAAGATAGAGTTACATAAATAAAATAATATTAAATAACTAAAGGTAATTTCTGAGAAATTTCAATATATGCCAGTAGAACAAACCTACTTTGGTCACACACACTGTTATTTCTAGTTAAAAAAATAAATATCAGGCCCTACTGAACTGCAGTTCTCAGCAGGAACCTAACTTTCTTGTCACAGACAGACAGAAGCTGCTAACACTCACGTAAGAGCATTAATGCAAACTCAGACTTTTTAGTTGCCTAACACAAACTTTACCCAATTCTAAACTCCTTTTATTTCCAGGATTTTTAAGCTGGTAAAGCAATTTATTTAATTTTTTTTTCCTCAAAGAAGTTGCAATACATTCAAAAGCACACAAACAATGTTTCATAAGTTTATATTTTCTCTAAACTGTTCTTTGTGGTTTACAAAGAATTACAGTTGCAGGAATCACAACACATCAAATCTCACATTACTGCTATAATATCAGTTTATTAAAAATGTCCAAAACCACAGTGAAGGAAGGAAAGAGAAAGAATGTTCAGTTTTCCTCTTTTTTGTTCTTCCCTCCATTCTTCTTTCCCAGTTAAGTAGGAGCTTTTTCCAAACTATGGGTGTGACCAGGACAGTCTTACAACCTCTTTGTGGTATGACCAACTGCAATATACAAGTCTGTGCTAACAAATCTACTTAGTCATATGGCAACAGGAACTAGAAGTACTCAGTTCTGCAACCAATGAACTATTCTCTGCTCCAGCTGGAGACCAGTAGTGAGTGGTATCCTTCAGGGATCGGTGTTGGGACCGGTCTTGCTCAACATCTTTGTTGGAGACACGGACAGTGGGATTGAGTGCGCCCTCAGCAAGTTTGCCGATGACACCAAGCTGGGTGGTTCAGTTGATACACTGGAGG
>JAOEHX010057849.1:0-12586 GCA_025448015.1 Bolborhynchus lineola
GTTTCTGGTAGAATTCATCAGGATCAACTGCAAAATACTATATTCAAGCAGAAATCATCAGCTGCATAATTACATGATAAGGAACAATATCCTAGGCTGCAGCTGTTCAGGAAAAAAGAAGCAATGAATGATAGCAAGACATAAAATCAATTCAACATTGCCACAGTGTTCTAACCAAGACAGAAGCTACACTGGGAAAAAAAACAGGACCATATCTCAATAAATTCTCAGGTATAATGCTGTGAATATTTCTGTGTGCTAAGCTTTGAGTAAGATAAACTTATTTGAAAAGCCTCAGTAGAATTATGTTTCCTGTAACAGCAACTAAGGAAGAAAAATGAAAGGAGTAGCCTTTCTTAGTGAAGACATTGGTGGACATGTATCAGATAGCATAATGATAATATTGAAATACGTGAAAGGTTGCTGAAGAGACAAAAGGAAGAAAACAGATACTGAGTGCACCAAGACAGGTGATACAGACTTGCAGGTACTGGTACCCAAGGGTTGTTTCTGTCAAAATACTTCTAGCAATTGACAAACCACTCTGCAAACTGATTTTCATACCAGATAAAAAAAGAACAGTGATCAATACTTGAAAAAAATGTTCCCCCAGTCCTTCATATCAGCTTAAAAGACAAGTATTGTCTCACTTTCTTTTTTGTTCATTATGGAGAACCTTTTAAGGAGCGTAACTCAGTGCTTATTCTCTAGTGACACTGAAGGCCACAGAAAATTCTTTATAGCTGCCAACTGACAAATGATGTGATTTTTCAGAACAATGACATGGTAAATGCTAATGCCTCTTGAAACTCCTGTGTTTTCAAGCAAGTATTATTGAAAAAAAACCAACCCTGAGTTTTCAATTTAAAATAATTAAATTATATTTCATACAGATAGAAACATAATACTCTACCATACCTCAAAGTTTTGATTGGTAAGGCACTGGAAGCCTTAAGTAGTTGCGATTCCAAATGAAATACAACTGCACAAATATCAATTGTATTGAGAACTCAGCTTTGAACATCTAACAGAACAGTTTGTTCTTATGTAGCTTTCAAAACTAAAAATTAGAAAAACTCTGAATAAAGTGCCTGAAGCCTTCCTTCTGAAAAAAAAAAACCAAAATAAACCCCAACAAATAAATGGGAAGACTCATAAATTAAGCACTTTATTTTTTTTTTTTTTTCCCTAACTTTCATGGTCTAACATTATTTCTCATTCAAGCACGAAAAATAGCAAGTAGAACATCTTACAGCTGTTACAATGAAGAATAGCTAATCAGAACTTAATATGCTGTCATTAGCAAAAAGATAGAAAAAGCCAGTGTAAATATTTGCTCAGCAAATCACTGCACTTGACATAATGAGACATTCAAAACACCGCAGCAGAGATGATTGTGCAAAAGATGTTATTTGTTTAATGTTTTGTCTAGTCTACACTCTCTCTCCCAAGAAAGTGACTGTTCCTTTATTTCATATTGCTGTTAGGAGAATGCTGTAAAATACCTCACGACAAAATCTTTTCGATGTCTCATTTATGACTTTGCCCATGGAAATGTAGTATTTCTGTCTTAGTTACTACAGTATTTACAAATGCTTGGAATAGTAAAACAGCTGCATTTGATACATGTAAGTATCTTTCATACAATGAAAGCAAGAAATTAAGTACATTATGAATAGAAGAATATTTATTCTTGTGGAAAGTTATTTACTTTAGAATAGAATCATAGATTAGTTTGGATTGGAAAGAACCTTACGATCATCCAGTTCCAACCCCACTGCCCCAGGCAGGGACACCTTACACTAGCCCATGTCGCCCAAGGCTCTGTCCAGGAAACTGCCAGTGGCTGTTTCTTTCTAACCATGATGCTAAGTTGTTTCCTTTCATCATCATTCTTGATGTATAAGGCTATAAAAATCTATCTGTTCAGACTTTTTTTCCTACATAGCAAGTAAAATCATTCTATACAAACCTAAAATTTGTATATGATAAGTAGAGAACTGAAGAATAAATTCAGTTGATGCAAAATTATAAGAAGCTTGTGGACACTGATACAAAAGCCAATTCTTGATGAAAACCCTAATATTTTCACCCTAATCAGAGATTGCAGTTTGCAGTTTGCTTTCATTACATTTTACTGTTACTTAAAACTGCAAGTTTTGCAAATTGCAAATAGTATATATTCAATGCTTTTGCCTGTGAAGACCATCAGCGCCATACCCTTAATTGTGTCCCTTTTTCACAAGAAATTGTTGAGGCTTAAAAACCTTAAAAACCTCCACAATTTATCAAATAGGCAGAATTCTAACTTTACTTTTTCAGAGTTTTTCATTACAAGAATAATGTTGTTTATAAATTTATACCACTGAGAGTCTCTGGCACATCACATTTCTCAAACAAAGGGAACAAAATCAGAATCCTGCAGGTTGGAAGGTATCTCCAGATGTTATATTCTTCAAGCATTTTCTGAAAGCAGGTCCAGTTAGAGCAGGTGGCTTAGGGCCACTTTGAGTTCTGAGGATCCCACAACCTCCTGAGGCACCTCTTCCAGTGTTTGAACATCCTCATGGTAAAAAAAATAATTTCCATCAAGCAGGCATTTTCCACATTGCAGCCTCTGTTTGTGGCCTCTCATCCTTCCACTGTGAACCTCTACAAAGACTCTGACCCTATCTTCAGCATGTCCTCCCTGTAGTTAATTGTAGTCAGACTTAAAATTTCCTCTCTGCCTTTTCTTCTTGAAACTAGACAAGCCCATTCATCTGTTGCTACTTTCACATCATGTGCTCCAGCCCTCTAACCACCTCAGTTGCCTTGTGTTTCAAACAGTCCAGAATATCACTGTATTGTACTGGTGAGTCCAAAACCAAACACACCATCCTAGATGGGGTGTCACCTATGACAGAGATACGTACATGAAGCTAAGGGAATAATGCAGACTGTGAGTGATCACAGCTGTTGAGTGAATGCATGACCCAAGCCACTAAGGAGCATTAAAACTCGACAACTAGCAAAAGTACTTCAAACAGAGCAACAAGCTTGAGGTAGCTTCAACTCACATATTCCTTCCTCGTTACTGGAGATGCCCAGCATTGTGACAATGAACATGTTTCAGAGGCTGGTAATGGGAATCACATTGGCATTTATATTTGTATTGCAGTTACTCTGTTTCTCTAATCATAAACTTATATTTTTATTGCATTTTCATTACGTTTTGTATCACTCTGCTAAATAAGAATTTCTGTGTAACACTGGCTATACTTAAATCATTAAATTTAATATTAAACTTTAAGCCCTTCATGCATATGGATATCTAAAAGAACCCAGTCAGAGACTATTAGACTCTAACACTGCCTTTCACTTGAACCCAATGCTGCACCACTCTAATGGCAGGCAATTCACAGTAAGAACAGACTGTGTAAATCATGAAATTCAGCTAGGTCAGAAACAGACTGGTTTCCAATGCCTTTACCTGCTTCAGTTACTGACTTGCATGACCTTTAGCTAACAATTTAATTGTGGAGGCAGTTAATTAGAGACTGGTTTTGAAAACTTCCATCAAGGAGCAGCAAGAGTGGGGCTGGACTTCAAGAGAAGACTAGGCAGGAACCAACAGTGACAGCAGAGGAAGTGCCTTCGCTGCCTGGGCACTGTCCTGCAGCGCCTGAGCACAACAAGCAGTGACCGATGGTGAGAGCAACATGTTCCAATGACAGCGCTGTGACCTTCAGGCTTCAGGCAAGGTTATCAAGTTAGGACTGAGGACAATCCATGAAAGTTCAATGACTGTCTAAGGACAGCTTGAGACAGAACCAGACCCTGACACAACCAGAGCACAAGCTAAGACCAGCATGGAAGACAAAGACAGCCATCCTTTGCTCAACATAAAATAAAGGTGTTCCATCTTCTGAATAAGAACATTCTTGGCTCAATAAAGCACATTATAGCTGGCCTTATTATCCTTGGCATTTCTCACAGTCTGAGTACATCTAAAGATTAAACTGTAACACACAGGTTTTAGATATAATTAGTGACAGACTATTGAATTCATATCTAAGAGAGCAGGAAGTCAGCTAATAACAGTAGCAGCATCACTTGCAAAGTGTGCTGAACGGAGCCCTTGTTTGGCTCTTTCAATCAGATTTGTATGCAACTTAGACTTCAGTTTTGTATCACATCTTTATGAAGGAAGATTCTTATTATTCCACAAAGTGCCACTGAAATAGATGAGGCTCAGCCGTGCAATCTATGCAGAGTTCAAGTCTTCTCCTTTTGCCACAGGGAACAAAAGCAGTCACACAAGGTTGAGACATTGCACTACTGTTAGTAAATACAAAAGGTATTGTCAGATCCTTTTTATTTACAGATTGAAAACCTTTCATGTTCATAGTTCTTTTTAACTGAATATTTTATTTTTCATTTAAAGGGAAGCAGAGAAGAGGAAGAGGGAAACATTCTCATTAGCAATTACAAGTAAAATTCAGCTTGAAGAACCATACCTGTTGTTTCACTCAAGAAAGCAAATTTTCAGTTCACAAGAAAGGAATAACAACAGACAATACAATGACAGAGTAGTGATGGAGCAATAAAAGACAAGAGATTAAAGAAAAACTCAAAGCACCTACAAAAGGATAGGTTTAACAATGAACTTCTGTGACAGAACAAAGTGGAGATTTGTAATCGGTATGCCTGGATCTTGTCCTCAAAGCCAACACACCACAAAATCATGAAAGAGTTCATGAAACCAGTCTCACCTCTTACAAAAAAGTTGCAAGAAAATCTTTTTAAAAACATACATCTCCAGTCTTATGAGACAGAAAGTGGAACTGAAAACCATCCTGCTGTGTCCTCATATGCTACATCCTGTCTTTTTTTCCCACAGATGACTGGATTGCCAGAAGATTCTCCTTTTTTTTCCATAGCCTGACTAAGCCAAGACCTACTGTTCAGAGCAGTATCTCCCACACAACTAGTTATGTTGTGGGCTGTTGATCAGATCTGCCATCCTACTCTGCATGTAGCATATACATAGTTGAAGCAGCTACCTCACCTGCTTGCTCAACATTAAAACCTTCCTTGTTGACACCTGCAAGCAAAATTTATATAGTAGGCCATGCATAGCAGTGTATAGCATTATGGAGAAAGAAGACAGAGAAATCTCAGCCGCAGAACTTTACTGGAAGATAACATTGTAAGCTATAAGGAATATGGTTTCTGCTCTGTTCTCTAAGCAACAGATGAAAAGAAATATTTGTATTGGTTTTCTTTAGCTGAAAATAACTTCCTAATTTGAAGTTACTTATGATACGAAATACAGAATAAGCAGAGACTTAATAAAACTCTCTTTACATTTTTTTCTCCAGAAAATAAGTAATTTTTAATATTATTTCATATTATTCAGTAGTCTATCTAAAGAAATAAACGGAGAAATAGTGTCTCTAAGCATTATGCAGTCTAAACAGACATGTTCTTTCCTTTTAAGGTGAAATGGAATAGGCTTGGTTTTGGGTTGCAAGTCACTTCTAATCAAACAAAATCAATGAAGTATCACAACTTACTCTAGCTAAGGAATCCGATTCATAGTCTGTTTATAGTAAGGAAGATTTTTTTAAAAAAACAAGATTTCATAGTTGCAATAATTCTGCAGTAACAGTAGCACTTAATAAGTAGGACTGACAGTCAGCCATGGCTAAACAATGAGTGAATTAAGAAGCAACAAAAAAGATCAATCTATCTCCTTTACATATTTTTCTCTCTCTCAGATTTTTTAAATATACATAAAAAGGACATAGATACTCTATTTAACTTAAATGCTTCTATGATTCTATGTAGACTGACAATATCTGTGTATTAACAGACTTCTCCCTAAATCCAAGTGGTATCATGCAACTTTTATCCTCAAAGGATCAAACAGGATTTCTTTGTTGTTGTTTCTGCACCACACCTCGAATACAGCACATTTTTCATACCACGCACTATACCAACTAATAGGTTAGGCTAAATGTATCTTGTCTGAGTTGCATACACACATCAAACTGAAACTAATTTTCCAGCTATCATGGTTTGACTTCACCAAGATGTGTTGCACAAAAAGACTGAAGTAATTTGGAACTGAAACTTTTTGCCTCTATTCAGTTGAGCTTTTGCCATTTCTCTTCTGAAATAGAATCATGACATCTGCACAGCTCTTAGCAGTAATTCAGAATTTGGAGGCTATATCCACTTGAATATTTGGTATTGGTATATATCTGTGGGAGGTGAGCACTAACTGCATTGCAAGAGCTTTAGAACCTCTCAAAAACAAAACAAAAAAACCAACCAAACAAACAAAAGAGACATTTTTGAAAAATAGCTAGATTTATTGAATTTTATTTCAGTAGTTGAACTTATCCTAAGCATTGCACCAAAGACCCATGAGGCAGAGTAGCGATCAAAGTCTTTTTTTTAGCTGTGGGAGGATTCCCTTAGTTCAGGCACTGAGGAAAACAGCTGCAAGGCAACCTACTAATGTGCATCTGAAAATCTGCCTAGAGTCAGAGCTGGTGAGCTATTAACATGGCTGGGTCTGAAAAAGGTACTGTGGGACTCCAGAACTTTTGCACAGGTTATTGGCACATAAGGTGCACATTGCAGAATGAGCTCCCAGGATTTTCTGCTATGTCAAAAGCAGCAGAGTAGCCCTGGATTAGAAAAAGTAAAAGGTAACTTAAAGCTGCCTTAACCATTTGCCTTCAGCTTCAAGGATGTCTTGCTACATTACAGTAGCATCAAGTCATTTAATGGCCACACAAGAGTATTTGATGTAAAACAACCCTTATGTATTTGAGGAAGTCCTCTCTTGGTATTAGAATATTTGAACTGAGGTGCCGTCATCAGTTGTTATAAAAAAAAACCCAATTTAATTTATTCCTCAGAACATTTTGAAACTAAATTAGTAAAATCTGTGTTTGTGAAGATTAAAATAATATATGATAGTAAAATTTTAAGGAGAGGTATTAAATAAAAATATATTCTATTTGTCACCAATTTATCTTTCAAAATTGATTGAAATTAGTAGAATAATTGTGTTGATTTTATTTCAAGTGTTGTTCCTGTCTGTCTCAGAGGTCCTCTTTCTATAGAAGCTATATAAACTGTTTCTTGTAGTGGAATTCTCCTACCAATTTTTTTTTTTTTTTTTTTCCTAATCAATTAATTTGCTATCAAAATTAATTTAGCACAGGAGAAAACCTGGAGTGAGCGGATTCATGATATCAAGAAAGGTGATCATGGAAAAGAGAGAGAACTTCATGCCTTCTCAGAGTCTTCTGTATTTCAGTGAGCTGCAACCGGTGCCCAAGTGGAGTGGGATTATTTTTGGACTCGCCTTGCACAGTTTACTTTAAGGCATTAATTCTATTAATTCTGCCTTTTGTTACTTTGCCCTCTGACTTCCATCAGCCACTTCTAAGGTAGCCAGCCTTAGCAATTTTTTATATTGTTCTTTATTTCTGCTCCCTGAGAAAGACCTTCTGTCATGGTCTTTCCATTCTTTCCACAAAATAAAACATTATGAAGAATGTACAAGAAAGTACTAAGTTACAATATATGCTATACACTTAGCTGAAAATAATGTAGTAAGAATTTGCCTTTACACTTATTTCTTATAAGTTGGTGCCAGTACATGCAACTACTAAAAAAAAAAAAAAAAAAAAAAAAGAAAAAAATTAAAAAAATGCAGCCTTTTGGGTGTTATAAATTCATAAATTGCAATACTAACAGGAAACAGAATTAGAAAGCAGATACCAAGTAAATTGAAACTGAAAATGCTATTGAATATAGTCACTGTAAACCAAATTTCTTACCATGAAATAACTTCATTATTATAGATACAATTGAAACAAAACTTAAATTTCTACCTCCACTTAATACAATTGAAACAAGATGTTCTATACAGAAACTGCAGTACATCCATTCTGCCTTATTTTGAGGGCAGATAAGAATTTAAAATTTCTTCCTCAGCCCCCATCATAAGAGTTATTATCAGGCAGCACGGAGCAGAATAAAGAAGCTGAATAATTAATTTAAAATAAATTTATCCAGCATTTTTCCATATTTCACACTATCCCCCTGCATAATTTCCACACAAATACATGTTCAAGGGCAGAACCACTTAGAATCTCCCTTGCAGCAGTGAAATGCAATATTTTTTGAATAGTCTAAATGCTTCAACAAATAGTAAGGAAGCTTTCTTCTCTCAAGCCTAAAGTACATGTCAAAAAATGTACTGGGATTAATTACTGCTAAAACAGAGAGGGCAAGAGTAGAATGAGGCAAAGATCTTAGGCTACAACAGAAGCCATCAGTGGGAAACAGAAGAGTGTGCTGAAAGCTGTACTTGCATTACAAAGTACCTGGGTGTTAAAAAGGGAGCAAAGAAAATATTTGTTTAATGAGAACAGAATAAGGAGCATAAAAAGATAGAGAAGGACTATCAGTGAACAATTAAATGAGAAATTTTAGGGAAAGCTTGTATTGCTCTGGGGAGAAGGGAAATGTGTCAAATATGCAAGTGTTCAAACTAGCCTATGTGAGTACAGAAAAAATGGTCAAGAAGTTGGAGGAGGTGGAATGAGATTTCCAAAGTCTGGAAATTACAGAGATGAGAAAGGGCCTTGGACAAGAACTACAGAGAAGAAGAGATGGGATGGAAACCATTTGGAAAAAGAGCACACCAAGGTAAAATAGCAGTAAGCTTGCATTCATCAACACACCGTCTCTTTCTTGCACTTGAAGTAAAAAAAAAACCAAACAACAAAACCAACCCCAAAGAACAAAACCAACAAACAACTAATTCCCTTGAAAACTTCCGTAACATCATTAATTCAAATGGCAGCACAATGCACGTTAGCCCCCTGGCGCAGTGGTAGGGTTCCACATGATGGAATTTTCAGTTAAGACAGAGGGAAGAAAAAACTGGAAACCACATCCTTTTTAAAAACTGCTTTAAAAATTACAGAATTAGGATTCTAGCCTTAGTCAGTACGTTTAAAATGCAAGCTTTATTTATAACCACAAGTACAGAATTCAATTTCTCTCCTGTCATGATTTTCTTCTCTGTGAAAGGCATACAGAGAGAAAAGCCATCAGACTAAATCATTCAGTCTTTTCCTTTTTGCTTCTGTTTCAAGGTATATGGCCTAGCCAATTTAATGTCACAGTCTGGAGGTAAGTGGCTAGGTTCATCTGTGCTATTCTCCTTTTTCAATGGCTCCTGGTAGCTCCGAAAGTTCTCATTAAACTAAATGCTTACTCAGCTGTTCCCTGTCTTCACATGACTCTTCTTTATATGTGAAAAATGTAAAATTTTTCATTCCTTCACCCAGCAAGGTGGCAAAATATGGCACAATTGCAGCTGAAGTGAAACTGCTGATAGAAGCAGCTCCCTTCCTGAACACCCTAGCTATGAACATATGGTTTAATATTACTTGCTTGTTACCAAAGTGGTCAGAGACAAAAAATTATTACAGCTTATTTAGCCTATATTTAAGTAGTTGCAACAGAGAATGAACAGAATGAATATCTCAGTTTCTCTTCGTAACAATAACAGAAGTTCCAGCTGCCTATACTTTAACAGACAAAGAAACTATTACGATAATTTAATAGGATATTCTACAGAACGGAGAAAATGTTCAACTAATAATACTTTTTGCAACTTCTAAGTGAGTTATGAGATACTATTTTCAAGAAGAACACTGACAGTTTAAAGAATACGTCAACTTATTAATATCCTCTCAGATTTTAATTAGCATCTATGGCTGCGTGCTCTGTGTGAACCAGAACTTCCAATCTGCAGTATGAAAAAATAGCTGAAATGCTGAATAGGACTATGCAGAGGCTATCTGTATTAAAAAGATCTTTACAACTAGAATAGTGGGGCTTCCTTCAAAAGAATCATTGCCTTTTAGCAATCTTTAATCAATGAAATCTGTTAGGGAGATAACTGGGTGAAATACAGTGCTTTTGATATACTGTGAAAACAGGTTAATGATCTAATGATTTCTCTCAGCTTTAAAATCTATTTCCTCTGACAATAACTCAATATAGCATGAAGAACACCCTTGACTGCACAGTCTGACTCTCACAGTCATTAGTGTGCTGTGGATGGAGGGGATGATTCAAAAAAGATAAAAATAATGTCTCAAACATTCATGAGCACTGGCTTGGAGACAAACATTGGCCCTGAAGGGTAAGGGTGATTTTCCAAAATGCTTCAAAGAGACAAGAGACTACTAGACAGGCACAGTTGAGGCAGTGACTTCATACACACCTGGTGTGAGGCATTCAGAGCATGCTAACAGCAGTGCATTGCTCTCAATCAGCACCTGCCTGACCAGTATACTTTTTATTTAGTATCAACATTGTTAATTCCTAGAATAGAGACCAGAAAAAAACCTCCCTTAAAATTTATTCATTCCAAAGAATTCTCATGTTGGAGGAGTCTTATTCACCTCATTCCTAACAGCCAAAGCTAGGCTAGTTAATGAACCACAGATGTCCAGACTGATTAGTAGTCAATTACTTGTTTTTAGGAGGATTTCTTCCTTTGTCTTACAATTAAAGCAACATTACTGACAGGAATACAATTAACATCTTTGTTGGCAACATGGACAGTGGGATCTAGTGCACTCTTGGCAAGTTTGCTGATGACACCAAGCTGTGTGGTACAATCAACACACTGAAGGGAAGGGATACCATCCAGAGGGACCTGGACAGGATCAAGAGATGGGCCAGTGCAAACCTCATGAAGTTCAACAAAGCCAAGTACAAGGTCCTGCACCTGGGTCAGGGCAATTCCAACCACAAATACAGGCTGGGTAGAGATTGAATTGAGAGAAGCCCTGATGAGAAGGACTTGGAGGTGTTGGTTGATGAAAAGCTTAATATAACCTGGCAGTGCGCACTCACAGCCCAGAAACCAACCATATACTGGGCTGCACCAAAAAAAGGCGTGGCCATCAGATCAAGGGAGGTGATTCTCGCCCTCTGCTCCGCTCTTGTGAGACCCCACCTGCAGTACTGCATTCAGCTCTGGGGCCTGAACGTAAGAAGCATGTGGACCTGTTGGAGCAAGTCCAGAGAAGGGCCATGAAGATGATCAGAGGGCTGGACCACCTATGAAGACAGGCTGAGAGAGCTTGGGTAGTTCAGCCTCCTTGGAGACCTCACAGCAGCCTTCCTGTACCTAAAGGCAGCCTACAGGAAAGCTGGATATGACTTTTTACAAGAGCCTGTAGTGATAGGACAAGGCGGAATGGGTTTAAACTGAAAGAAGATGGATTTAGTTTAGATATGAGGATGAAATTCTTTCCTGTGAGGGTAGTGAGACACTGGAACAGGTTGCCCAGAGAAGCTGTGGATGCCCCATCCATAAAGTGTTCAAGGTCAGGATAGACTGGGCTTTGAGCAACCTAGTCTAGTGAAGGTGTCCCTGCCCAGGCCAGGGGTTTGTAACTAGGTGATCTATAAGGTCCCTTCCAACCCAACGGTTCTATGAATATCTCTATATTTTGTATTTAGATATATATATACAGCATTATAATTGTTCTAATTGTTTTAGAAATCTCCTCCTTTTGGCACCCATTACTTCTGATGTGTTATATTGAATTTGAAGGCTGAATATTTCTGTTATCCTCATATTTCAGTTATCTACCAGTGTATGTAATAACTGAACCTCTCTGAGCATATATGCTCAGGAGGTGATTGTTTCCATTTAACGGGAAAAGGCTATAGGATTCACACAGAACTCAAGTAGGACAAAGAACCAATGCAAACTTGGAAGCACAGCAAGGGCATTCACTCTACTCCTCAAGATCTTGCTCTTCCCAGGAATGAAGTTTTACCCCAGATTTAGCATGTGGATTCATGACTGCACTTTGGGGTTTTCTACAAGACATTGTTTGCATCCTGGTTTTCATGCTGAAAGAAGCTCCTGCCACCAGACATCTGGTAAATAAACATGAGAGGGAAAGAAAGGGAAAAAAATTAAAACTAGTGTTCAAGCACCTGTCCTGGAAGAACCTGTCCTAGTTTTTTTGTGTTAAGACATTTACACTAATCATTCTAATGACTGCACTTTCCTGATCCAAAATGGTGTCTACTTCCAAGTAACCAACCAACAGAAACACCTTAAAGAATATGGAAGAACAGTCAGGTGATTTTTTTAAGTATATTCAGCAGCTGTACATTGAGGATTAACCTCAATTCAAAACTAAAATCTTGATTAATCCTACACATCTGATTTCAGTGACTCCAGCTGAGATGACTAACTACTGTGCTTCTATTATTTTCAGTCTATGGGTAATTTAAGCAGAGTATCATTATGTACAACTTTGTGCAGAGAAGGAAGAAATATAAGACAATCAAGCTATCGCAGTTCTCATTTCTGAGAAGATGGAGGAAAATCTCAAAGGTAGTTGCCAACCCCACTCAGAAGAAACTATTTAGCAGATAAGACACTAGGAAGGAAATGAAGCAAAATGAATGACTGAGATAAATGGAATAGGAATGAACAAAACAAAAGCCAAGGAGTTCCCAGCTGAAATAT
>JAOEHX010057850.1:0-13069 GCA_025448015.1 Bolborhynchus lineola
CGATCTGAGCCGCCGCGTCCTCCGCCGCCGTTGCGAGGTGGCGGCCGCGCCCCCAGAGCTCGGCGGGGCCGTCGCGTCCCTCGGGGCAGCCCGGGGGCAGCGTTCGGGGCCGGGCGTTTCTATCGCGTTTATCCCGGAGGGAAGAAACGCAAAGCCCCGTTCCGGCTGTCGGGCGTGGGGCGCGCAGTCCGCGCCGGGCAGAGCTCTCTTTGTGCCGCGGGGCGGAGCGGCTCCGAGCACCGGGTCCCGTCGGGGGAGAGCTCCGGCGGGGCCATCGCAGCTCCCCGGCCTGGCGGGGCGGTGCGCGGCGGATCCTCGGTGCCCGCTCCGCCAGCGCAAGCTGAGAGCTCAGCAGCTCCCCGCTCTCGTTGCCCACATGAGCGTTTCCAACAGTGAGTTCCCCGTCTGGAGCCAGCTGCGGCTTGTGCGGTTTGACCTTTCTCTGTGCTTCATCCGAGCGCAGAGCGCGGGGAGAACCCGGCCCTTGCATCAGGTCAGGGGAGTGTTTGGTCTGACTTTCACCCATCACCGTGAGTTTCCTCAAAAGCCATCTTTGTACGGTTGTTTTCAGTGGGGTTTCTGTAGCGAGGTCTCTTTTCCGCTGGCAGGGGTTAGCGGTGGCTGTGGTCATCGCGACCTTGCTGCCCAGGGAAGTGCTGATTTTGTTCCACCCTCAAATTGATTAAAATAGAAGATAGTGCATAGAGATTTAATTAGGGCATGGATGTGCAGTATGGATTCTGGAGCAACAGTTGGTAGCACGGGGCTCGGCCTTTTCACTGGGTGTTTAGCTCGGATTTGGAAGTAAGAGGAAGAACAAAACCCGTGCGTTTGTCAGACCGTTGAATGTTCCTGGCATTGTTTCCATGTCTTCTGCCCTGTGGAAGTCAAAGAGAACTAGTAGAAAGAATCTGACCCTTTCTGTTAGAAATCTCTGTCCTGGTGACGTTCAGCAAAGCAGCTGCCAGTACAGTGACCCAACCCCATCTCTCTTCAGGTCCTTTAAAAGGGGAAAGCTGTTGTGTATGTCAAGACCTGTGATTAGGAAAGCAGAAAGTACCAAATCCCACCTTTCCTTGGGCCATTTAAAAGGGAAAGCTGTTGTGCATGTAAAGACTTGTGCTTAGGAAAGTGGAAAGTGCCCTTCTCTGCATTATGACTTTTCCAAGTATATTCCAAAGTTATGCTTGTGCTTTCCTGGGGGAACAAGTGAGCTCCGCTCTGTGAAGCGGGATATGAACAGTTTGAAAAAGAAAACCAATACACAGCCCCACAGGTAATTTGAGCCTTATTGTGCTGTTCCTTATTCTCCCCATAGGATTGCAAGCAGCTGGAAGTCCTGGATTTCCAGCAATCCCAACATTAACTGCAGTGTTCCCGCTGTTCTAGGAGGCAGGAGGGGATGATGATTGTTTCCGCTCTGATGACTGGAGGATCCTGAGGGCTTGGCAGTGGGTGGGCTCAGCAGTTCATGCTTTCTATGCCTGATGAATGCACAGGCGCTCGTCCTCCTCGGCAGCAGCAGAACCTCCCAACGGATAGATGGTCCTGCAGGTTAAAGCTGAAGTAGTTTGAGCACGAGTGTTGCCCTTGCGATGGTGCAGGTGGGATCCTTTATGGCCAGAGGCTTCTGACCATGGTGGTGGCGAGGTAAGAGGTGAGGGGCTTGGAGTGACAGCCCAGCTACACCGGGGCTGGTGATGTGTGGAGGGTTGTGTGCTCTGGTCTGTGGTGGCAGTGGGTGTCTGCCCTGGCAGTGCTCCTGTGGCTCCTTGTAAGAAGATGATCCCTTTGTAGCCTGTTTCTTGGGAAAACAGTAACTTGACTGACATTTCTGTGTTGGAAAGCTTGTGCTTTGGATCATGTGAAACTTTCTAACATGGTGGGGTTTTAACTGTGTTGAATACGCGTTCAGCTGCTCTTTGTGGCACGGTTTGGATTCATCACCCAGCTTCTCTCCTTGCAGTGCCTTTTGAAATGGGCTTTGTTGAGTTTCAGATCAGTTTAAACTGTGAAAAGCTGTTAAAAACTGAAGAGTGGCTGTACCGTTTCCAAACATACTTTTAGTGCTCAGACTGGAGTTGCACGTTTGCATTATCACTGGTGCAGTGGACATTTGAACTGACAAAGCCAAGTGTTTTCTTAATTGCTGCAACAGCGCCAAGTTTGGGGGTTTTTAAAGCAAAACAACTCACGGATCTGCATGTGTGATTGTAAATGAGGAACGGGCATGAAGTGTCTGTTTTCCAGCTGGGTTCCACTGCTGCCCATTCTTAGCCCTTCATTAGTGATTATTTTTGCCTGTTGCTTCAAAGCAAACATCTAAGGCATCCCAGATAACTTGCAAGTGATGCAAATATCAGTAAAGAACTGAACAAATTGGGGTCACAGGCTGAGAGGACAGCGGGTGGCTTGGAACAAGTTAGGGAAGAGTCCAGAAGGGTTGAGAACTGTGCTGACAGTGAGGACTTCCAGCAGTCCATCTGTGTCTAAGCAGAGAGAACGTTACAGCTCCTTGCTGGTCCATGAGCATGTTTGTGAGGACGGGGCTGTAGCCGGGCAGTGGTCAGCTGCTGGACAGCTTCAGAGCCATTGTAAGAGTTTTGCAAAGATTTTGGTACTTCCTGAAGAGTTTTAATCATAGGCACAGGTTTGCTGAAGAGTTTTCTGGTATTCCAAGGGCAATTCCCAATTGGGCTGCTTAGCTGGAGCTATCTTAAAAGGTCTTTTCGTGGCTTTGTATGGTTTTACAGCTAATGGGGGTGATTCAAGAGCAGTTCTTACAACCTGTGATGGAGAGCTTGTGCTGAATTTCAGTGCACAGGTTTATTGACTTGATGGTCTGACTGCCAGCAACTTCTGTGAGTCCAAACAACCAAGCTCTCCTAAAACATCCCTTTTTGGCAAGCAGAAGGTGAGCTCCGGTGCACTTCTTGCAGCGCCTGCAATTGCGAGTGGATGCAACTCAGCCACTTAGGACCAACAAAGCAACTTAGAAACATGCTGCTGGGAGTATTGTAATCCTGAAAACATTGCACAGGTCCGTTCTGCACGGGGTTACTCAGACTCCTGTGTCAGGCAGGCGCTCGCAGTCTGGCTGATGCTGCTTTTCTGACCAAGCTGTGATGCTGGCGAGTGAGGGCTTGTTCCAGCCTTGGTGACCTGCCAGCGTTCCCCTCACAGTCATTTGGACCTGGCTCTTTCCTAATGCCATTTCAGGTTTTCATTGTCTCCCTTTTGAGGGCTGGGAATGCCAAGTGAGTTGTGGCAGGTACCTCGTTTCCACCTTAGCCCTGTTGCTGGAATGGGATTCTCTGAATCATGCACCAGCTCAGACTGTGGTCATGATCGCTGATCAGTTGGAGTAAAAACCTGGCAGATAATGGGCCCCTTTTTGGGCTGGCTGCTCTTCTTGGGGCTGCTGGCTCATTAGGGGGAAGATGATCCTATTTTCCCACCCTAGTTCCAGCTTTTGTTTTTGGTGCTGTGACTCAACAAAGTGCTTTATGGAGGTTGTGCTCCAGATTTATGTATTTTTAATCTGGTTAATAGGAAGCAAATTATTTCCTGTGAGAAACAGATGGCATCAATATTCCCTACTTTCTATGCTTGCTTTACGATAACCCTGCTGACCTGTGTAGGGAAGCACATTCCTTCCTCACATGCACTTAGGAAGACTCCCTGAATTACAAATGCACCTCTGCAAACTGGTCCCTGGACTACACCAGCCTCTGTGTGGGAATGGGATCCCGACTGCCTTGGAAGGAGAGTTTTCTTGCAGGCCCTGCACTATCATCAGTGTTTCCAGCTGGTCTTGGCCCCTCCCGTGAGCAGCAGCAGGATGGGAGTTCCACCGTCCCATGCTTGTGCTGTGTAGTAACGTGTAGTTGTGGTTAATAGTGGTCAACTTCTATTAAATCCCATCTCACTCGGTGGGTTCAGTATTGCTCAGTGTCTGAATGCTGCCTCTGTACTTTTAACTGTCTGAATTACCTGCTCACTGGCCATTGTCCCTCATGGTTCTGCTGGGCTGTTTGCTTTCCTCTCAAAGCCACACGCAAAAAGAATTGATCTTCAAAATGCCCCTTGGAGGGGAAAAAGGCAACGGTGGCTTTCCTTTTTTGACCGTCTCATACCATAAATAGGAGTTGTTATCAGTGCTTGGGTGGTGACTCACGGTTCTCCCCAAACGGGAGAGCGCTGAGTAACTGAGGCTGTTACTTGTCTGCAAGATCTGGTTGGGATTTTTAAGCACTTGGCTTAAAAAGATTTCAGGTGCAATTCCTGGCTGTGCTCCGGCAGCGTATGGCTGGGCAGCTGGGATGTTACTAGGTATTTGTGGTAAAAGGGATACTGAAAACGGTAGATGTTGTAGCAGAAAGCAATCCCTTTCCCTTCTGCAAACCCAAATAACTGAGTTTCATCCCTCAGTATCGGTTAATAATTCTGTAAGGATTAAATCTCAAAAGAAGAACCTATGGCTTTAAGTAATGACATGAGTTACAATAAACTCCATAAATAAAAAGCTATATTTGGAAGAAAAGGAGTAGTGTATTTATGGGCAAAACTGTATTAAAGGAAATGTGATGGAAAAATTGAGTCAGATGAGCTGATGTATGAGGCATTTCCCTATGGAGTCATTGGGCTGAAAAATGTTTTCTATGCCTAAACTTGAACAGATGCTTCAACACACACACACATACACACATGTGCAATCCTCCCTCGTTTAATATTAGCAGTTGTGTGCATAGCACTGTGATTAATTCACAGACCAGCCTGGTTTAGTCTCTTTTCCAGGGGCTATGGGGTATTTGCAGCTCATCCAGGTACTTGTGTCTGGCTGTAAGCAAGCAGCCTGCTTAGTGCAGTGTTCCTTTCCAGCTTTCCACCAGGCACATGCTTAAGTCACTCGCTGACCCCGGATTTACATTTTTACACAGGGGTGAAAAATCTCTCCCTATTACCTTGCTTAGATGAAAACCCTTGGAGTCAGGCAGCTCTCTTGCCTAAATAAGTACATGATCCCAGCTCTGGGCTCTCAGAGACATTAGTTCCACCTTTTTAGTTACGGATTTGTCAGAAAACAATTCCGAGTGCAGTGCTTGACCTCGATTAAGATACTGTGGAAGTACAAAGAGAAGACATACATATGAATGAGCAGCAGACTGTGCCTACAGTTCTTTTGGGCACTGATGTTGCATTCGGTGGTGCTGGAGAGGTGGCTGACAGTTGTAGTTTATTGTTTCCCTTTGAAGACCCATTGTGGTATTGCCCTTAATCCCCTTTCCCAGTGTTGTAGGATTTGCCTCGTAGGCTCCTCTCTTCTAAAAATCCCCAAAGCCAAACGCAGCACATTGGAGCTGTGTTTCTACTTTGCTTTCCAGACTGAGCTAAACTGATGAAGGAATGTGGAAAAATGGCTGCTGGGTCTAAACACGGCCCTGGCTGTGGTGCCTCGGGGGTGCACATCCTCAGGATGAGTGCTGCTGTTACTGGCATCAGGATATTGACTCCTGCTCCCGGTGACATCCTCGCATCAGCCTCTTGTGAGTGCTGCAGCTGTGCCAGACTCTGGTATAACAAGTCATCCTCTGTAAAGTTCTATCTCTCTCTTGTGCCTAAAATAGTAGAGAGCCTGGAAGGGAGATTGGATTTCTTGTGTGTTTCCATGCCACCTTGAGGGTGAGTTTCTGACTCCGTGTTAACTCATGGAAGTCTTGCTGTGTTATGGATTCAGGGACGCAGCTGACAAGTAATGCTGCATAATCCAGGGGCCTGAGGTTAGAGAAACATCTGCAGGCAGGCACGGGGCTGGTGTAGGTTGTGCACATGGGGTTGGCCCTGGTATTAATATGCTTTTAAATGGCATAAAAATAAAATCAGGAAGGCTTGTAAATGTGTGTCTTGAGGGGTGGGTGCCTGTCATGCAGCAGCTCCTCCAAAAAACCTCGTGATTTTCACAGAAAACAAACTGAAATAGTTGAGAAGCAAGTGGATTTTAATTGCAGCAGGCACTGATTCACGAGAGATACTGGGCTGACATTCAAATAGGTAGTTTTTAAAAGGAGAGGAATTTTCATAGTGGAAAATGTGATTCCTGGGATAGTCAAAAAATTAAATGGAAATGTTTGGGAGGAGTTACACAGTGATCTTCCATCAGCTGTATGGAAATGATCTTTATTCCTTGGTGCAAGTAAAGCCTTTGCTCCTTCTGACATTGACTTGAAGCATCCACCTCTGTGGCATTGCCCAGCTCGATCTGTATTCCTCAGCCTGCTCCTGCAGTCTGTGGCAGACCCTCATCAATCCTGGTGTCTGCAGAATCCAGTGCCCTGGAGGATTGTGCTGGGCAGGTATTGACAGAAACAAATCACTGCTGCCCTTCAGGTGTGCCCACTGCCTGAGATTTGCCGGAGGAGCACACATGGAATCCCAATCGGCTGCAATTTATCTGCGATCAATAACCTGAGGTCCCAGGGGATTTGCTTTTTGGCCTCCTCTGGTACCTCTCTTTTAGCTGATTCCTGGATGTGCTCTTCCCACAGCCCCCTGGGGAGCCGTTTGCTTAAGCAGTTGCTGTGCATTTGGGCAGCTCAGTGTCCTGGTTTAAGCTGCCTTAAATTTGCTGCTAATTTTCATAAGCTTTTGATAATACTAAATCTGATCAAATCTGTGGCTGTGGAAAGCAGTCCGGTGGCCAGAAATGACCCCCCTGTGCTTGGGGCACGGTGGGAAAAGGGCTTCTGGCTTCCTCTCATAGAATACAAGTTATTTGTGGCTGTTCTCGGATGGAGCAGAAGCAGTTGGTATGTGTGTTCTCCCAGCTGGTATGATGGAGCGCAGGGACTTCAGTCAGCGAATGCCTCAGGTCTCTTCCCAAAAGAATCTAGAGGAGTATTAAAGTCTTTCAGAAAATGACAGTTTGGGGGTTTCTTATTTCACTATGGGAAATAATATTTTTTCAACAGATAATTCACTGCATGGATTTATGTGTGTCGTTATGTTCTAAACTTTATCTTTGGCAAAATAAAGCTGTTGAGACTCCCGTTGAGCTCGAGCTGGAGGAGCAGCCGAATGCCAGTGCTGCAGCCTGGTGATTCACTACACTCCTTTTCTCAAAACAAACTATACTTAAACCTGGTTTCCTGGAATGAAACTCTGCGGTTGTTCTGCAGTTGGGAGCCGTGGGAGCAGCGGGACAGCATTTGGCTGGCTAGTGAGCTTGGCTGGCCGGCTTTGGGTGATTGCTGCTCTCTTGTTGTCATGGGCCCCTTGCTCCCTGCATGGTGTTCTGCAGGGGGCATCTGTGCTGTAGAATGGTTTTGGCGGTCCGGTGAGATGTGTCATTCTGTCCTTGGCTGTAGATGTTCCCAGCACCATCCTCATAGACTGTTGAGGCGTACAGGTAACCCGACAGTGAGAAGGTGGCCGCCTGATGGCTGCCTGCCGTCCTCGTGAGCTTAATGCTCTCCACCTAAGGAGAAGCACAGCTGTGGAAGTCACAGAGGTCTGCGGACCTTTCTGGTCCTCGTCCTCCGTAGCTCAGCAAGTGGGAAGTCCTGAGCAGGTTTAGCAGAACTATTCAGGTGCTGGAAGAGGGATTTTTTACAAGAGCGTGTAGTGACAGGATAACGGGGGATGGCTTTAAGCTGACAGAGGGGAGATTTACTATGAGGGTGCTGAGGCGCTGGCACAGGGTGCCAGAGAAGCTGTGGCTGCCCCATCCCTGCAGTGTTCAAGGCCAGGTTGGACACAGGGCTTGGAGCACCCTGCTCTGGTGGAAGGTGTCCCTGCCCATGGCAGTGTTTGGAACTGGATGAGCTTTAAGGTCCCTTCCAACCCAAACCAGTCTGGAATTCTGTAGTTCTAATGTGGTTGGTAGCGAGGGTTTGCGATGCCCTCATCTGCCTTCAGAATGTGCTTCTCTAGAAAGCTGCTGCTGAGGGAAATGTTGCATGGATTTGGTGTAGTTACGGGATGAGGTGGTGTCTTCTACCAGACCAGGTGACAGAGCTGGGAAGTAATAATCTGGTTTTGAATCTCAGGCACAGTGAAGCCCCTGCCATGTTGCAGAAGGGGTAAGTAGGGCCATTGCATCATGGTATGTGCTGTTTTATTTACAAGCTGCTACTCTGTGAGGTGTATCTCTGAAGCAAACACTGTCTTAGTTTCTTTCAGGTGTCATAAGATGGTGGTGGGTGAATTAGGTGTTCATCCCATTCAGTTGAGAGCTCAGCTGAGAGCCTTTTGACGTACAGGAGCCGACAGAATCGCTCTCTTTTGGCTCCTCTCTCCTTTCCCGAAATGGCTGCAGAGTGATATTTGGGTCAGTTGCCTCTAGTGTGTCATTTTCTTTTGACACTCATCCCTCTGAGCAGATAGGAGGAGCCCAGTGGGGAGCTGCTGTGGTGCTGTTGGCTGCACTGGAATCAGGAGTAGTTACAGGGGTGTTGTGGTTGTTTGAATCACTAATCACATCAAGGCCAGGAGATGTCTCTGATGCCTGACTGAAACAGTATGTGAGTGACAATACACAGAGCTTGCTGCAAGCGGCAGGAGGGCACCCAGGTAAGGGCTCGGATGCTCTAAGCAAAGGCTGTTGCTGTCCATCAGCATGTGTCTGTCAGTGGCATCCCTGTGGATGGAGCACACAACAGTATTTGTGTGTTCTTTGATTTGGAGCAGACACCTTCTGGCTCTGAAAAACGTCATTTTTTCCTTCTTTCCTTGCTGCAGTGCTCTGGGTCTCGGGGTGGAAGTGTCCATCCCGGACCGGGCATCGTGCTCCCTTTCCTCTGAGTGCACAAGTCCTGTTGCTCTGCCTGGGCTCTGCTCTTCCCCAGCAGGTCTCTGGTGGAAGCAGGACCCTGTCCTGCAGTTCCTTTCCCTCCACACATTGGGGAGAGCGCCTGACATGAGCTGGATGTGTGGGATTCGTTGGTGGATGTGTGGCATTCCTTGGCAGGTGTGTGCAGTGGCCCCAGCCCCGCTGTCCATCGCACCTCCAGTGCTGTTGATCACTTTGTACAGGCCTTTTGTCATCATCCTCACTGCATTTTTATCATGTTTATCCTTCCATTGTCCGTATTTGTTAAAACAACTTCTGAGAACACAGGTGAAAGAACTTTGCTGTGTGTGACTGCTTTACTTAGTGAGGAACAAGCGCAGCAACACTGGGGCCAGGAGCAGGGCAGGGCCTGGGCAGCGCTGCTAGAGACCAGTTCCCATTGGAGCTGCTCAAAGGCATCCCAGTTGAAGAGCTGAGAGGAGAGTGGGTATGCTCTGGAGAGCTCCAGCAGGATTGTTTCTGAGCTCCACTGTGGCAGCTCTTCACTTGTTGGGTTATTCCTAACCCAGCAGCTGTGTTGTGAAGGGACAGGGGTTGCCTGCACTACAAGGTTCAGCCCAGCTCTGTGCTGGTATGAGCAAGGTTTGGCAGGGTGCCGTGTCAGTCTGGCTGTAGCTTGTTGCCCTGAGGATGGAGTGTTTTGCAGCAAGGACTGTCATGCACTGTGGCTCACCCTGTGGTCTGCTCACCGCTTTCTTTTCTCCATTATTACATTTCACATCACCAGAGCACAAGCATCATCTGGGGCTTGCTTCAGCTTCTCGATACCTCAAGTCTGTAGGGCAGATCTGAAGAGCCGTCTGCTCAGGTTTGCTGAGCGTCTGACAGCTCTGGCCTGGATCACTACAGAAATGCCAGATTTGGGAGCTCACCATTCCAATTGCTGAGCTGGTACACCTCAATCCCATTGTTCGGAAGGGATACTGAATGCTGAGCATGGATAAAGGGGTTGAGGCTGACATAGACCCCAAAATGGGTCTCCAGAAGAGCTAGCAGAGACTCCACAGCCCAGCCTCTGTCATGCTGAAGCCCGGTGGCGGTGCAGGTTCTCTCACATGGGCTCCAGTCAAGCTTGCAGCTCGTCACGTCCTCGTGCTGCAGCACAGAGTGCCCGATGGACACTGCTCCTCCAGAGCCAGATCTCACGTGCTCTGCGGTGTGCGCCCCGGAGATGATGCTTCCTGGAGGAGTGTGGTTGCTGTAGGTGAAGTAAAAGCTGGGTTTGGGAAGCACAAACCACGTTGTGATTCTGTTTGAATGGTGTCACTGCGGGGGAGTGTTGCTAAAAGTGTCGCTTGGCTTCATGTTGGCATTACCTAGAGGGCACGCCGGGGCTACTGGAGGCTCATGTCTTATCTGCACATTCCAGTTTATCTCTAAGCTGAATGCTGGGGTGGGTGGATGGATGTTGATTTTTCCAACGGATATGAAGTTGACATCTTTATGGTTTTGACAGCACAAGAATCTTATTATATCTCTACCTCTTACCCATATTTTAGTGTTCTTTTTATATCCTGCACAGGATCTGTGGTCTCATCATTCAGAAAGGGGTGCTTTAGGCTCGGGGGAATTGGTTTGTGATCAGCAGAACCTTGTCAGGATGCCTGGGATTCGAAGGCTCTGTTCAGAAATGGTTTCTAAATTGACACTGATGCTTTGTGGCTGTTTCAAAGCCATTCTGTGCTCATTGCCACGAGAGGCTTGCCAGATGAGAGGGTTTACTTGAAAAAGAAACCTCTTCACTCCCAAATAGTCTATAATATAGATTAAAACTGAAATTGAATACAGTGTTCATATCTTTTTTCATCTGTATAGTGCTGTAAACATATTAGGGACTGTAGTGATAGGACAAGGGGTATGGGATTCAAACTTAAACAGGGAAGTTCAGGCTGGATATAAGGAAGTTCTTTGCTGTGAGGGTGCTGAGGCACTGGCAGGGGTTGCCCAGGGAAGTTGTGAGTGCTCCATCCCTGGCAGTGTTCAGGGTGAGGCTGGATGGAGTCTTGGGTGCCATGATTTAGTGGGAGGTGTCTCTGCCCATAGCAGGGGGTTGAAACTGGATGAGCTTAAGGTCCTTTCCAGCCCAAACTGTTGTATGATTCTGTGACTCTATGATTCTAGGAATAAAGTTGGTGGTGACTTAACCCACTTCCCTCCCTAACGATGGAAGGGTGATAGCAATGAATTATCCCAGGAAGATCCCCACATCCTCATGTCCCTTAGGAGGATGAGTGCTGGAACTGCTGCTGCAGTTGGGAAGGCAGGTGGCCTTGGCACAGTATTCAGTGGGATTTGTGGTGTGCTGCTACCTTGCTAGTACTGAGTCTGACCGTGACTTCCTCTTTTCTTGAACAGCAAAGTCTTACTTGTTTTACAGGTTAATAAAGAAAGGAACTCATGGAATCACAAACTCTCAGACTGGTTTGTGTTGAAGGGACCTTAAAGCTCATCCAGTTCCAAGCCCCAGCTGTGTGCAGGGACACCTTCCACTAGAGCAGCTTGCTCCAAGCCCTGTCCAGCCTGGCCTTGAACACTGCCAGGGATGGGGCAGCCACAGCTTCTCTGTGCCAGCACCTCAGAACCCTCACAGGGAAGAGTTCTTCCTTATATCTGACCCGAACTTCCCCTGTTTCAGTTTGAACCCATCACTCCTTGTCTTGTCACTCCAGTCCCTAATGAAGAGTCCCTCTCCTGCATCCCTGTAGCCCCTTTCAGACACTGGAAGCTGCTCTGGGGTCTCCACGCAGCTTCTCTGCTCCAGGCTGAACAGCCCCAATGTTCTCAGCCTGTCTCTGTACATGGGGTGCTGTAGCCCCTGCTCATCCTCATGGCCTCCTCTGGACTTGCTCTGACAGCTCCATGTCCCTCTTATGTTGAGGATGCCAGAGCTGCACACAGTGCTGCGAGTGGGGTCTCGAGAGCAGAGGGGCAGGAGCACCTCCTTCCACGTGCTGGTTACGCTCCTCGTGGTGCAGCCCAGCACCAGGGGGGCTCTGGGCTCAAGCACACACTGCAGCCAGCTCATGTGCAGTTTCTCATCCACCAACACCCCCAAATCCTTCTCCTCACGCTGCTCTGAATCTCTTCTCTGCCCAATCCGTAGCTGTGCCTGGGATTGTCCCGGCTCGGGGCAGGGCCTTGCACTTGGCTGTGTTGAGCTCCATGAGGTTGGTGTTGGCCCCTCTCGCACGTGTAATTCCCATGCTTCCTCAGAAATCCGGTGAATCCCACCCTTTCTTAGTGTAAATGAGATGTGAGTGAGTAACGCAAGTTAGTCATTCATCCCCATGCAGCTCCTGTTGTAATTAGCCTGAGGGACCAATTTTACATTCATGTATCATGAAACCTCTTTTGACTAGCAACAGAATTGCCATGCATTTATTCTTGCATTTTTTTCTCTGTCTTTTTAAATGGCTTCAGAACAAAGCAAATATTAATAAGTTAATCAGATTTCATTAGCATGGCATGGGAGGGCATCTTTTAAAGGGAAAAATGTCTTCCTGCAAATATATTGCCCTCAACAACTGCCTTTGGCTACAACATAAGCTCTTTAAGACAAACCTTGTCTGAGGAGGGGCTGGTGAAAGAGACCCAGGAGCTGCAGCTCCGTGGCTCCCCAGGAGCTGTGTCTCATGGTCCTGCTCTGCTCCTTGCCTCTGCCCCAGGGAACACGTGCTTCTGAGCTGAGCCCATACCCAGGTGCGGCCTCAGCCGGGGTGGGTGTCTCCAGCTAAGAGGGGATGGTGAGCTGGGCTGGGGCAGTGCTGTCACTGAGCCAGGGTAGAGAGATCAGGTGCAGAGTCCTTCAGCCAGGGTCAGGATGGTTTGGGTGGGAGGGGGCCTTGAAGCTCCTCCAGCTCCAACCCCTGCCATGGGCAGGCACACCTTCCACTAGAGCAGCTTGCTCCAAGCCCCATCCAGCCTGGCCTTGAACATTGTAGGGATGGGGCAGCCACAGCTCCTCTGGGCACCCTGTGCCAGCGCCTCAGCACCCTCATGGTAAAATGTTTCTTGCTGCTGTCCTGTCCTAACCTGCCCTCTGTCAGTTAAAAACTGCTGCCTCCTGTCCTGTCGCTAGAAGCCCTGATAAAAAGGCCCCATTTTACTTATAAACTGCTTTCATATGAGCTGAAAGACCACAGTAAGGTCTCCCCTTCAGGAGCCTTCTCTTCCCCATGCTGCCCCAGCCCAGCTCTCTCAGCCTGGCTCCAGAGCAGAGCT
>JAOEHX010057857.1:0-10177 GCA_025448015.1 Bolborhynchus lineola
TTTCCCCTTAGTGAAGCCATGCTGGCTGTCACCAAGCACCTTGTTGTTTTTCATGTGCCTTAGCATGCCTTCCAGGATAATCTGCTCTCAGATTTTGCCAGGCACAGAGGAGAGGCTGACTGCTCTGTAGTTCCCTTGGTCATCCATTTTCCTCTTCTTGAAAATGGGGGTTATATTACCCTTTTTCCAGTCATCAGGAACTTCACCTGACTGCCAAGACTTTTTGAATATGATGGACAGTGGCTTATCAACTTAATTCACCAGCTCCATCAGGACCCACGCTAGTCTGTGGAGTATGCTAATCCACATCAACTTGTGCTCTCTCAGACAATTTGAGAACAACCACAGGCTAAGGGCCTTCTGCCATGGGCGGTTTCAACACAGCCATCTTGTTTTGGAGAATAAGAGAATTAAGAAATATTTAATTGGATATTATGAAAGAGTACCAGCTGGCCTAAAGGCCAAAGAAGGAACCTTGATATCATTTAATTTACTAATACACATAGCCCTTACAGGGCAGTAGAGATGGGATGCTTGTTGGATTGTTCACTGGAATCATCTAATCCTGCATCAGAGAACCCTGTGCTGACCACTATCCCAATTTAAGGGCTTTAGATAAGCAATATAGAATGCCTCTGACAATGACAACATAGTCTATAATCAGGTCTAAGACATCTGGCAGCAGCTGTCTTCCAGACCTGGGGCAGAAAACCAGCACAGATTTCAGGCATGGAATCCATTTCACAGCATCATCTAACTGCCGTCCTGAAACTGCCAAGAGGAATCTCAGGGAGGATCTTTTTTCAGTGTTTTCTATCTTCCCACTTAAAAAGATGCTTTTTGTGAATCTCATTCTGAGCTGCCTACCATTCATCTTTAAATATTTCAGCAACTTTGGCATATACCCCATTATTTTGAATATCACCCCTATGTGTAATTTTGAAATATTGCAACATCGGGCACTGTAATGACTTCTTCCCTTTCTGGATCTAGTCCTGAGTATCCAACAGCAAAAAATTAAATAAGGACAATTTATTACCAAATGGCTTGGCTTGACCAGAACACTACTCAGAATTGACTCATTTCTCATGTCCCTCCTTTACCTGTGAATAGGAGCTAGTTGACTTGATCAGGTTGAAAGTAGGCCTGTATTCCCATACTCATCTAAACCTCCAAAGGGAACAACTTAGGAAAGAAGGCACACTGCCTTTTCTTCAAGGATGACAGATCACTGAAGACAGGGTGCACTGACTGGGAAAGCCCTAGGAGTTTGCAGTTTACAGCATTATCCCTCAACACTCGTTCTTAATGACGTACAAGGCATGATCTAGACCTAAGTGCGCTGTACTGTGCTGTGCTTCAATAGTGAGGAGAGATTGCATGTTTCAAGTCCTATAGGTGATTGATACCTGCATAATTCTACACTGCTGCCAATAAAGCAAGTAAGTCCTGTGTCTGAAACACTTTTCAGATGAATGTGTGTATGGCTACTTACTTAGGAAACCATATCCAGAAAGGCTGGATGTGTATTAAATTTTGAATGTTTCATGTTGTACATTAAAAAAATAAAATCATCATTATAGTTAAAAAATGGTCTAATCTTCAAGTACTCTCCAGGATCTAAATGGAGGTAACCTCTATCATTTATATGAAGAATGACAGTGCATTAAAACAGGAGAAAGTCAGGTAAATTGATGTTACAGTGTTTACTGCAGTATTTGTTATAACAAACCTAAGGTTATCATTCTTCCTTAGAGTTATATCTCCCATAAATTTTACATGACACATTAAAATCCCAACTCAGAATAAAAACAATCAAAATAATCAAAGGAACTGAAACAAGATGATTTAGATTGGAATAATCTTACATTATAGCTCCTATTGCAGACATCTGATAACTCTTTAGCTATTTCCATTTCTCATAGTCTTCCACTATTACTTATATCTGAAAGTGTGAGCTTTGTGCAAAGAAAGCAATTCAGTGTTTATAAAATTAAAATCAGCCATACTTCACCATCAGTATTTACAAGCTTCTATGCCTTGCATCAGACATGAAATCTTAATTGCACTCACAAGCATGAAGAAGCTCCAAAGACTGAAGAAGAGAGAGAAAGATGGTTGTGATAAAACATATAAAGGTTACACAGTGGTATGACACTCATCAGTAATTCTGGTCTTCCTTCTTTTTTTTAACCATCAGACAAGGAAGAGCAACAATGATCATGTTAACTAAAACTTCAAATTCCTTCAACATTTGCATGGAAGCCCTCTAACTCTGATATTGCTAGCAATCATTACACAAGTTGTCAGACTCTGAAGAAGAATAACATTGCTTTTTTTGGCAGAAATCCAAACCCAAATATGGGTACAACCTAACAATACCTTAATGATCATCCTATTTACAATGAATTAGTTGTTCAAAAAAGGATATTCAGTGTCTTACATCTTCAGAATGTCTTAAAACTGCCTCTATCAACAAGAGTCTTTGCCTAGAAGTCATAACCCTGAGATACTCGAAACATCATCTGCAAGATATTTGTACTTGAACATAACTTTTTCTGGATCATCTTGTGAAAATGTAAAAAATGGACTTTAAGCATGCTTACTCTGCATATCCCACCCTCTCTTTTATTATTTTCCCCTTTAAGTAGTGATGCTGCAAGGTGATATGAGTTCTTGCATTTCCATTCACAGAAGAGGACTCCATGTTGTGCTCTGACTTGTGACCCTTGTCCTTGTCACACATCCTTGCTTAGGAGCACGATCACTTTGGACAGCCTGCTGTGCCCCACACTGGGATTTACAGTAGCACAGACTAAATATTATCCATTTAAAATTATACCTAGAGGTCTCAAGCAAGCAAAGCTGGAGACATTTCCTTCTAAGTTCCTAATACCAGAATAAACTAACATGAACTTTATATCTCTATATACATACACACACTTTATTGTCATTCCCTCCTTTATGGGCTGCACCGGTGGCAGTGTTTTCTGTTTCTAATTGCCATGGCCTTTATGATACTGTGCTTAATGAATTATGCTCCTCAGGAGGAGGTCAGTGAAAGAATTAAGCTAAAAACCCCTAACAGTGTTGTTGGCCAGGAGCCAGCCCTTTTGAGGCTGCGTTTCTGCATGAGGTCTACCACAGCTGGAGCAAAACGACTTGCAGGTGGCTCAGTGGGCAACAGATCACACAGTACTGCTCTGTCCGCCTCTCAACAGCAAGGAGGGAGTCACCTATGCCTGCCGTTGGTGAATGAAAATGAGCAGGAAACGTCTGACAATCTTGATTAAGAACTCCCAAGCACTGAACTTTCCATAAGGAAAAGGCAAACGCAGATCTCTCAGCTCTGACATTCCAACTTCCAATTTAAATACTACTTGGGGTCCAGGAGAAAATGCTAACGCTTATCCTTATGATGTTAGGAAGTGGATGCCTTAATAAAGATGTTGTGGATGGCCCAGTCAGCACACCAAAGCCTGGGTAATGAAGTAGGTATACTCCATTCCCCACACACACACACAAGTTTCATTCACAGAGAATTTACAGGTTTTATTTTAAAAGTAGCTGAAACATACTAAGTAATTTTCTGGAGTGTTTTTAAACTATTAATTTCTAAATTACATGAACAGATGCACATGTGCAGTGGAAAATAGCATCAAATGGCTTGGGGAAGCAGAGGAGCTAAAAGACCTGGCCAAATAAGGTTAGGTTCCACTAACAGCCTGCTTGGACAACTACTTTCATGTCCCTAGGAAGCTCACTGCTTGTCTGCTTAGCTTCAGTTTCTTGCAGATTAATCACTTGTGGTTTAAAAATTACATAAATCTTAAATATCTGCATAAATTGAGGAACAGAAGGCTTTTCCACACCTCAGTGGACAAGAACTACTGTCCATTTGCTGCACAACTCATTTGAGGCTCCTTAGCAGAACAGGCACAATCCTGACATTGTGGCAGCCAAGGATGAAGGGCTGGAGGCTGGAGTGACCCCCTTATAAGCAGGCTGGAAACTGTCTGGGATGCAAGGCAAAGACCAGTGCTCTTGGGGATGGTGCTCATAACAAATACTTTCTCACAAACACCTCTCCATCAGGAGGCATAGGTAGGTTGGTGCCAGCACAAGCAGCAACTCTGCTCCTCCTGGGCCCCTTTTAAGGATTCTAAAAAGCAGAAAGCAAAAAGCAAACACAGCATACATTAAACCTGACTGCTTGACTTCGATGTTACTATGTGAAGGTATACAGGACCTCAGATTTACATGTGCTCATGAAATCTGCTGCTGCTTTCAGAGACTCAGCTGTTTCTCAGCTACCACCAGTGAGAATTTTATGTGGTTCTAGAAATACCATGGCTTAGAAGCAATACTGCCAGTGACCAGAAAGGTAGTGCTTTTCTCTGGAAAACATTAAGTCAACCCTGTTCTAGGAATTTGAATGCAGCGCAAAGGACAAGCATGCTGAGATTTTGGTGCTGCAAATCCTTGGGTCTGCTGGAACAGTAAAGTAGACATATAAATTTGGGATGAGCAAAATGTTTTGCTGAGCCTCCATGGCATATTCAGTCCTGTGCTGCAGTTACAGTGATGCTGGTTGTCATTGATGTTGTGATCCAAAACAAAAGGAAAGACCTTAATTCTGCAAAACTTTTCTAATTCTTAAAATGGCTGCTACTCCTCCTTTAAAAGTAAAATGTGAATGGCTTGATCTGTGCCCTTCTGTTCTTTACCAGTCCTCCTAATTAATTACATTTATCAAATAAGGAACAAGAAGCAATGGCATGTAACTAAGGTGACCATAAAAAGTCACACAAGACACAAGGGGATATCAGAAGTATACAAATTGTTATTTCATTACTTCTATAAGTACCAATCAACTTAAGTAAGAGATACCTAAGTCTGTGTGCAAAGAACTGGCTGAAAGTATATAGAAAATAATGTACTTGTCCAAGTTTTCATGAGCACCCTGTTCTGGCTCCTGATTTACCTATGAAGTCTCACAACATCCACAGCACAGTTTTTTCTCCATTTCCTTTGCGCAAAGCCATGGAAATTCACAGGGAGCAACCCAAAGTCCCACCCCTCCAGGAATTTTAGTATATTGCAGTCCTGCCCACACGATCTGGGGAGAGTGAGACTGAGCCAGAAGAAGCTAACACTTGTTGGCGTACTCTTAATTATCTTCATGCTTATCTTGTCCTGCAGTACTTGTAGTACTTATGGTCAGGACAGGCTCAGGGATTAATGACTAGAAAGAGTCAGTGGCACAGTGCGTACAGCAAAGAGCCCTCAGCTCTTCCCATCTGGTCTCTACTCCTCATTTCTGCGCTCTTGATCATTAAGTCTTAATTTACTGCAGTTTAAACAAAAAAAAATTATGCAAGCTCATGTTCTGGTAGCTTTCATTCCCTATAAATTCCCATTACACCTAGGAAACTGTGGTTTGATTTTCTGTATCGCTAATTGGTGAGCACAGTCAAAGAAATTCCTACCAGGTTTTCATCTCTTGAATTTATTTACCACCATGGAAGGGGAAAGGGGACTGCTCCTCTGGGAAGGAGGTAGAAACTGGAAGGATTACATTATTTTGACCTTACATTTGAGCTGACATCTAGCACAGTACTAAATCAATGACTTGGCGCAGGAGATGGGATTAGCGCGGGTGGGTTACAAGCAGTTTGCAGGACTGCAGCTGCCTTGTGGCTACCAGTGGATGTCAGCAGAGGCTCCACTTGCAAAAGAGCAAAATGGAAATAGACAAAAGAAAGAAAACCCTCCAGGTTCTTTTAGCATAGGCAATGCACAGTGCACTAGTACTCCAAAATGGCTAGTTTTTCCCAGCTAGTTGTTTATGACTACTAGAGAGTAGTAGCACATTAAGGGATGCAGCAAAGCTGATCGGAGTGCTTGTAATTTTTTATGCTTTCTCCTTCCAAAAGCAGCACTTTTTTCAGTTAATTTAAAAACAGTGAACAAAGTCAGGAGGCCCACTACTGGAATAGTGGTGACAGTGGATGACAGATTAAACAGGAGCAAAACATATATAATCTTCTCCCTCTTCTCCAGCAGACCAGCCGCTGCTCCAGGAACACTTAAATGCAACAATAAAAAGCAAAGCTCTCTAATTACTGCTTTGCAGGGCTGGACTGCAACCTCTTAGTAAAGCAAACAATCTGGACAAGCTAAGCACAGGGTTTTAGCTAAACTCTTAACAATTTTATCTAGAACAAACAAACAAACAATCAAACAGCAAATGGAAAGGATTTCCTCTGTTAAATTATAGACCATCGCCTTGTACAAGCAAAAGCTGACCTCACTTCTCCAGTGAACATTCCTGGCAGTGGAGTCACTGGGAAGAGTGACTGAATTTCCCATTCTGATGCCACTGCTGAAGCTGAAAGACAGAGTTCTTATGGGCAAGGAGGTGCTATGAAGAAAACTGGCATCTCACAATTTAAAGAGGTTTCCTCTGAGAGAAGTGGTAGGAAAATCTCATCACCATAAGACTTTCCTCAAAGTAAGTGTGGATTTTTCAGGACTTTCTATCCCAAAGTAATGCAAAATAAGTTCATTTATTGGATAGAAACCTGAAACTATAAAGTTCTGTTACTGGATGAAAGCTTTCCTACTCCCAGTTGATAGAAAGAATCCTGTGACATAAGAATTCTCCTGTGACTAACAGAATCCCTCCTAGTAATTCTAGCTTGGGTGGATGCTGTTTAGTTTAACATTTTCTGCTCTTCCAATCTGCCCAGTCTGTAAACACAAATTATTATAGCTCATGTGGTCACTAGAGGTGGTCAAGTGTTTCAAGAAAATATTTTTTCATTGGAAAGATGCCAATCCTGGAAACCGGCATGTTTCATGGGAACATGAAAGTTTTAACAAAATTTTGTTGGGAAAATTTTCTTGGGTCCAAAATGGAATTTTTGGTCAAAACCACAGGGAGAGAGGGAGAAAGATCTACCTCATAATAACAAATACCAGAGTGATCATCTTTCCTCATAAAACAATCCTTTGAGACTCCTAACTATTTTTCAGCCTGGTTTCCTATTAAAATGAAAGTTACATGATTGCAAGATTTGACTGTTTATCTCGTAGTCTTCCTTAGGAAACACTGGAGCACATTGGACAAATTCAGTATTTAGAGATGTTATCCTGAACTGTCTGGGAGAAACCAGGGGCTGAGTAGAGAGAGATCTAGCTACTCTGCCTACTGTGGGAAAGTCTTCAGTATGAGAACATACATGTTGTTTTCCTGCTAGCTTGTGAAAGAGTCTGGCAGATGTGAGGTAGGGAATTGGAGATGATCCAAAGACACCAAGGGAGTAGCCCATCACAGGTAAAATGAAGGAAAATCTGAGATAATTGCAGTGTATGGGTGATGAGAAGAGCCACACGACTCATCTGCAGGAAACCTGTATTGTCTATTGGTTCTTCCCAGAACCACTTGCACTATTTTTCTGTAGGCTGTCAGCATTTTCCTGACAAGGCTATTCTCAGAACTAAGAAACAGAGAGGAGAAAGCACAGAGCTGTACAAAGAAAATCTGACACTTTTTTCTGAGCCCAAATGTAATTTTCAGTATCTTTCAGCACTGCCTCTTCAGAGACATCTCTATCTGCCTCAGGCACTTTCTATTTCATTTTTTTCCTATGCCTTTTTGCTTGATTTTCTATCACTGGTATTCAAGACTATATAACAGGTGCCCTGAAAACAATAGTTTCTTCTTTTCTTGTTCCTTTGATTTTTTTCTAATATAAGAGGACTCACATCCAAACTGTGTTCCTCTTCAATTATCTCTCTTCTTCCCTTCTGTAGCTGTAGGAAGATAGCCACTGCAGATTATAAGGAATGAAGATATATCAGTCAGAGGCATGGCATTCTTTTAGACAGGTGAAGTAGGACTTGAGACACCAGACAAGTCTCACTGGAGTTAAAAATCAACAAGCTTTTGATTTAGTGAAGATGAGGAAGCTTAAGTGGAAAAATACTGAAGAAAGTTATTAAAAATGAGGAGGTGTATTGCTGTAAAAAAAACCTCTTCTGACACCATTTTAGCCACAGAAGAGGGAGATTAGCTTCAGTTCACCCTGTGGGTATTTACAGGCTATGAGCAGATTTTGCAAAAGCAGGCTGAGCTTCTCACAGCCACAGGACACACTCCCTTCAGGGTCTGAACAAGCTTATTTAAAAGTGTGATTGACGTGTATTGGCATCTTCAGAGAAACCCAGATAAATATAATATAGCTCTAGAGCCTACTCCCTACTGGTTCATCTGAAAATATTTTATGATTGGAATAGGCGTTTTTTTTGTAGCCCTCAGCACTAGAGTGGGTGCATTGTCCCTCCCAACTAAATTTATCAAAGGGATGTGCAAACCCAAAATAACAAGAAGACAAAATCAGTATTGTTCATAATAAGTTATTTTATAGGGTGTTTCCCATCTTTAGCTTCAGTGTTCTGGTAATTTAACACATGGAATAATACTAGCTAGTAATTTTGGCTTTGAATGTTGTTATTTTATGTCTTATGAGAAGATAATTGCATCTTAGACACAGTCAAAAAGTTAAAAAAAAATCCCTGAGATATGTGGCACATTTCTTTATGTTGCTGCTTTCTATTCATTCAGCACCAATCCATGCTAGATCAAGCAGAACTGAAAATAAGGGGAAAAAAGTGGACACAGCAGGTGTAACAGAGAGCTCAGACTACAAAAGGGTGCTATCATTTTATAACATGAGCTAGCCTTCCATAGCGACCTGCAAAGAATGTGGCCTTTGATATAGCTTCACCAGAATTAGTAGCCTTTCAGGAAATATTACTATTGTTCTGAATTCCACTTGAAAATTTAATTTGCCCCCTGTTATCTTCAGGCAAATGCCAGCAGAGCTTTATTCTATGAAATCTACGTAGGCGCATAAGAAACATCGTCTTGACTCAGGAAATTCATATGCCTTTGTACACAGAGTGATCTATTTCTCATGCATATGTTTATCTGCTCACAAAGAGAGAGCTTGTGCAAATATAAGTCCAAATATAAGTCACATATAGGGGTGTGTGTGTGTGTGTGTGTGTGTGTGTGTGTGTGTGTTCAGTGTTGAAATCACATGCATTCTATAACTACACCGTATACTGTGACATACCTAATTAGGAATTATTTAAATGTTAACTAGTAAGTACTGAAACATGGAACTTCAGAAATTTATCCTAAAAACATGCGAAGAAGCAATACTGCAGTATAGAAGAAACAGGATGTGATGCAGCTTTCATACAATGTGCCAGAAAAGCAATGTGCCTACTGACTAGAAGACAGACTTGCTTTGAAGAGGGTACATTGGGTAGCTTTGAGCTGCATCCACTTGTGGCCCAAAGGCAGCCAGATGTGATAGAAGGATGGTTGGGTTGTCTTTCCACCACCATGCCAGGAAAGAGGTAAGTCTAGCTGGCTACATCAGTGCAGCAATCAAGGTGCGGTTGGCCTTTAGAGACCTGACCATTAACAGCAGTTAGCAAGGTACTCATGCTCCAGGCTGCAGCAAAAACACATGGGATCTCAAAGCTGGATGCTGTAAATGAGAGGATTGGACATGCACTGCTGATTTGTAGTTGTTCCAGTCACATATGATATGGCCTTTTACTTTACTCAGATTTTCTCAAAGCTTATAGGAAAAAAAAAACCACCTTAGATTTGTAACCCATTCGCAACCATCTTTTAAAACCCGTTTATTTAGCTTATGAATCTAATATCTTTTAATAATATGAAAAAAAAGAAGCGTAGGGTACAATTTGGGAAACCAAATAATAAATAGACATATTTCTGCATGGAAGGATGTCAATGTTTATTTAAATATGTCAGTGAAAGTGACAGTAACTGTTTGGATCATCTGTGTAATTCTGAAACTTACTACTTTAGAAACATGAAACTGATTTTGGATTGGATTCTGCTGAGATAAGCTAAACAGTCAAATGGATCACTGTGGCTAAACATACAACTAAACAGATTCTCCATTTATTCTGATTTGATATTGTACATATTGTACAATTCTTTAGAGGATTATTCAGCAATATCACTTTGCTCAAAATCATTGTGTAATGAGATTACTGGATTGGTATTTTTGTGTCATACTAACTTTACTTTTGCTATGAAACAATCTTCAAAAGCAAATGTGGAAGTCTT